>JAVFBW010115069.1:0-15730 GCA_034783835.1 Mopalia ciliata | reverse complement strand
TTGTCATGGCAGCACGCGATACCAGGGGAGGCAACTTCTGATTGGTTGTTGACAGTTTACTGCATACAAGGGGGAAATAAGGAAGAGCCACTTTGGAGGCCACGGGAGAGCTCTTTTTTCTGTCTTTTTTTCGGATTAAATGGTGTTTAAACCCTCGTCAAAACCCTGGACGCCTGCGGCGGCTCGAGTTTTGACTTGGTGTAAAAATGACGACAAAGGCCTTAAAAAACTAACTTAGACCTCTGGCTCAAGCATAAACCCCTAAGTGACGATTCGATTTTTTTGTTTGATGATCTACTGAGTGTTACTGATTTAAAGTAAATCCCTTTCTACCTTCTTCACTGATAGATATATATAAATATTTTGAATAATTGAAGGGAGAAAAAAATTATACATACATATATATTTATATATATATATATAAATATATATATATATATATGTATATATATATATATATTTGGAATGAAGGAAGAAATTAACCGCCCACAATAGATCGCAGAACCGAGTAAATGTGAAATATTATATTATAGAAAATCAAGCTTAGATCGCTTGGCAATGGAATTTGGATGACAAACACTGTGCGTAGGGTTTATTTCCTAAGACGTCAAGTGGCACGTAAAAGGCTTCATTACTATCTTTCATCTTTTTTGACAAGGCTCTCAATTTTAAATATTACATAAAACAATATGTAAAGCACTAGAATGACCAGTTTAATACACGAATTGACGTATTTATCGACCACGTAACATGACGTGAAGAGGATTATTTTCATAAGTTTGTCCAACGTATTGTCAAACGCGTCAGTCCCCATACTGCTCAACGTGTCAATCTGCCAATTATTTATGATGCCAGAAAATAAGTGGTTTCTGTTTTAGAACTACCTCATTTGATCTACGCCTACGTTCTGTCCATTTTATTCCCATAGCCGTGTATTAACATTTTGGAGGTGTTTATATAGGCAGTGAAACGCATTTTACGACTTATTGATTCGAAATGATCATTAACTCTCCAATGATAATAAATACACCATTATCAGAATTTATTTTTTCGGTGGATTTAAACTATATATTTTGCTTTATTTTCGTTATTTTGGGATAACACTTTCTCAGTTAGAACATATACCTGTTCAGAAAATTTTGTAGATTGAAATCCGTCCGGGAATCAAACCCACGACCCTCAGTTAGGCCACGAATCGCCAGCAGTAAATGCAGGCTATCTAGACCACTCAGCCACCCGGTTATGTGAAGCGGTGAGTGATTATCTGTGTAGACCCTTCTTGATATCCATACTAAAAACAGAAGGAAAATAAAGACAAAAAACACTCACTGCTATTAAAAATAGATGTGATGTAATTCGCTGTCTATTACGCTTACCGGAGGCTCCCTGAGTAGGTGACAGCTCCCTCTAATTTTCCCTTACAGAAAATTCCGTTAACATCATAAAGCGTTTTAGATAAAAAAAATTATTTGGTATCTGATATAACTTTTCTATTGTATCCTATATGATTTTATAATTGTCCTGTGGGATCCTATACGAAAATTCTATAGGATACTGATAATTTTCCTGCGTGTTGCGGGTATTGTTTTACATAAACGTAATTGTTCAAAGTACTAATCAGTTGATGGTACTGTACTGAACAATATTATATAGCATCTGAAAAGACATGTGTCAATATTCACAGCTATCCTATATATAAGGCTTATTACTTCTGCTTATTGTCATAGTCCATGCATAAAAACGTTGAGAGATTATGCTGTTGCATTTTGTAATGCGTTTGATATTGATGCACCCATAAAAAACACTAGATTACCAGTCTCCCGTCCTATCTGATTACTAAATAAACAGGTACGTGTCACTATCCATCAATGGTTAATGCAATAGAACTACCAAGGTAAAATTGCTTCACTAAAAGCTGGAGGGCTGTATGGCACATCTTTCTTTTGATAATGGTATTGATCACTATTTGTGATAACAGAATAACAGGAATTTAACCAGATTATACATGCATACGAACAAAGGATGACGTGACACTTCCACACAGAGCATGATAAACCTTTTATATTGCATACATCCTTGATCAACTGATAAACAGCCTTTTACGTTTGTTGACACCCTACACGGCAATGTGTGATTTATTATTCGTGGATCATTTGGCGTTAGTGGCTCCGAATACTGAATAAGCGTGAAATGTGCTGAGCAATTATTCTTGTGATCTAATGTTATTGTTTTTTCTTCAAATATCCGGTCGGCATTGTCATTATTTATGGAACATCGCCTGAGGTAAAGTGTGTCAACGTAATTTATTACTCTATAAATTATCTTTATGAGCATTTTATGAATAAAAGTTTTTCAATTGAGAACGATTCTGCGATTCAAGACCTACATACATGTATAAATGGGTTATTTACTGTTATAGTTAACATTGCTCACTATTTTTAATTGCTGTGGTACAACTCAAGCCTGTAAAATTTAAACACCTACTGTGTGCATTTAGTCATCACTAAAACTTGCCCATAAACCAACTACCGATGGGATTTTATCTCGGACTCTTAATCCCAATAAACCACTCTGTAAAGTGCACTGATTAAGTTAAATCCTATTTAAGTTTCAATGGGAGTTATTTGAAGGTGATTTGCCAAAAATCATCAAACCTTGATACAGAAACACCAGAGCGAAAGCTAGGCGGGTGGGTGGCATGTCCTGGTTAGTCCGAAAAAAAGTTGAATAAGCTAATGAACACATCTCAGCTCTGTTTTCATTTTGTTTCTGAATTTCAAAAACCATGTATTCCTGTAGCATCCATTGAATTATGCGAAGGTAATTTTTATTATTATTTTTTGTGGTACTTTATAGATTTTGTAGTTCGACTTTCCATAAATGCGTTTCAACAGTTGGGCTTTTTGTTCAAGCTTATTTGACTTATAAAACAGCAGTGTATTCCAGCAGACGTCCGCTACCACCAGGGTTTCCCGTTACATTGTATCCCTGGACAAATAGCAGTCCTCTATATATAATAACTTGGCCTGAAACATGAATGTGGGTCTGTCAACAGCTCCCTCCTTAATAGTCTGACAGATCTAACCTTAGGATTCAATATTTTTTTCTTGATATTCTGGATGTGTGTATTCAAAGTCAGCGTTATTCATAGATATCAATTCTCATTTCTAAAAACCAACGACGTGGCTGCAACCTACAACATTTTCGAAACTGGTATCTGTTCAGACTAAGAAAGTGTTATCCCAAAATAACGAAAATATTGATATACTAATATAGGCTACATGTTTTGAATATGATTGCATGATTAATTTTTATGATTAAGTTTATTAATATCGTGGTATATATCTTTAAAACGTTTGAATGATGTCATACCATCGTTGTTGATATCATCAGTAGATGGATACTGTGTCAGTGCAAGTTTGTCTTGATATGATATACTGAAAGCTGAAACTAATGGTGTATCTTGTTTCGACTAATGGACATATTGGAATTCGTCATGTCGAGATCTATTGGCTAGTTTGTTTTGTTGTGACGGTCATATTGTATTTAACTTAGCGCTGGAGAAAGTAAAATTTCCAACACAGCAAAACATTCCAGATTCCATTCTTGTGTCAGTATATACGTTTTTCCCATAAGTAAGTAAATTCCAATATAATGCAGCCATATGATATTTGTTCAGATCTCTACGTGTTGAATACAGTTTTTCTACGCTCTGACCGTTCGCTTTCTGTTCATTGATGCAATTCAACCAATGAAATGCTACAACATGCATGGACTATTTTATTTTACAACTTGCAACGGCGTCTGCACAGTTCCCCAACAACATGACTGAGATTCCCTTTGGTGAGCGCAGCTCACATCATACACATCAAAGACCTTTGCCATCCGCAGATATATCCCTGTAAAAGAATAATGATGTATTTATGATAGGAAATGTACCACTTTTCTCATTTTCCATTCGTTTTTCAATCTAGTCCCAACGTTCGTGCTGATGTACTGAAAGAATGCAACTCTCGTCACGACAATGTTTGGAAGGGTTTAAATGTGTTTATAAAACTCTGATATCGCGCGGCCCCTCATTTGAAATCATCCATAGAATGCCGTGAGACATGACACCAAACAGCAAGCAGTATATGTTTTTTCCCTGCAAAGTGGGTCCTTGTATGACTGTTGTCATCTATTGAGCTATATCAAGTTGTCTGTCCATGCACATAACAACAGTTGATTGTGTCAAATTCAAGCCTAACAGCAATAAAAGTCTCTCTGTGGTAATCGTTTTACTAATTTACTTGCGTTTGCATTTTCGTCAATGCTCATATGTATTCTTCTTCTCCCAATATTGGGATTCTGTATTCAACATTTATCACAATATCGTAAGCCTGGCTATAACCGAAAGTGATATCTTACCTCTGCTCATGAAATGTGAATGTTTGTCAACATCATTATTCGTTTCTAAACATCCGTTTAAAACAAAAGCCGGACGTTTCTTCAATAAACACAATAACGGTTGTTAAATGCACTACATGAACAGGACTACATTAGAAACTATTGCTGGTTGCAGTCAATTGGAAATGATACGGTAAAGTCAAACCGCTCCTTGGCCTTATTGTGGGACTTATGTATGTGCCTTCTCCGGAAGGCACATACATAAGTCGCACAATAACACCGAAGAAAAAAGCCAATCTTACCGTACGAGCTATGTGTCCAAAACCTAAAGAGGACTCCGATGAGATATCTCAGCAAGTCTTCTGGCGGGTAATTCGTAAGATTCTTTGTTTGTTTGATTGGGTTTTAACGTCTTACTGAAGTGTATTTACTGATATGACGACAGATTGTCGATTTCACACTGTACATACCCTTGGTAATTCGTGAGAGGTTCCGAGGTGCGGACGTTGACCCCTCTATTTGCGCTGCAGACAAGAACATTTTCTCACTGCTTTGTATGGCACATTGTCTTGAACTCTTAACATGTCTGCGGCTGTGTGTTTGATACCACTACATATATTTGTATTCCGGATTGCATAATTGCTCCGGTCGTGGCTTAGAGGTTAGCGAGTGCGCTTTCTAAACCTACTTCAATGTTCTGTTTACAGGAACGAGTCTGTTTGTCGACCCTAAGGTAGCCTTTGCGAAGTTTCGTCCTGGTTATCCACCGTTATAAGGCAAGGAACAGTGTAAAGTTGACAATCCGTCGTCATATAAGTGAAGTTCCATTGAGTACGACGTTAAATCCCAATTAAACGAACAAGCATAATTGCTCGATCTAAGTGTTGGGAATTGACAAAATCGAAATTTCCAAGCGCGAAGGTGTTACTAAGGTGTTAATTACTAGGTGTTAATAAGTGTTACTGGTACTTCTTCTGATCTAAGACTGCTTCGTAAATTTCAATATACTCTTTAAAAGAGCCATAATTTCATGAAATCGAACTATCAGAAATTACATAGTGTTAGGGTTTGGTGAAGGTAAATATTACAGACCTTCACATGTAAAGCAATCGTTATTGACACTTCAATTTTGTGCAATTTGTGTAGGTATAAAACTTTAGCTAGGGTCTGAATAAACATATGGTATCCAGTGAAACACTCAATTAGATGTGTGTGTTTCTTAAGATGAAGACCCATAAATCAAATGTCCACAAGCATTAATAACAAAATGTTTTTTTTTTTTTTTAATGTTTTTAACGATAAAAATCGATTTTAAATGGTGACAAATCTAACTCCCTTGAGTGGTCAGAAGCTTGATGACGTATTTGTATGGGGAAAAATCATTTCATAAACCCCAGACGGCTACTTCACAGCTCTTGGCGGGAAAATCTTGATTGCGTAATATCTAATAATTAAAACATAACCGTTTGTCACAATTGAACATAATAAGCTTTATTCATTACCACAAATGACCACAACAGGCCAAAAACTTAAGAGATGCCAGATTCAGTTACAGTCTTAATCCCACCTGTCGTTCTGGTACCATGAAGTCATGGTAACTCTTCAATGGTTACCGGTACTTGTGTTGTTAGTTGCTAGGAAATATATAGTGTTAGATTGTCACAAAGAATCTGCTTGAGCACTATATTTGAAACGTTTTTACCTTGTTGACAACAATCATTTCTAGAACAATTAAATGGTTTTGAGATTTCTTATTAACCCGCGCATAAATTACTTGTTTCTCACGAACTACACTTATAGAAGATCGTTTTTGCCATACAACCTTACCGGTTCGTTAAATCGGGTATTATGTAAAGACGTATTTATTAATGATCACATAGCGCTCAGATGACGTCAATGCAAAGTCAATATCTGTTGTGCCCACCATTAACCGTTAACACAGCAAACATGATCAATCGACGAATATATGGTTTTGCGGAATTCTCCCAGTCTTGCTTAAGAGCCTGCTAGCCTGCTGCAGATTTTGCAGCCCTGGATATCGGCTGCGCACCGGTCTATCCAAATCATTCCAGAACTGTTGTATTGGGTTCAAATCTGGTGATTTGGACGGCCGGGACAACACTGTTACATTCTGGTTATTTATAAACTCAACATTAGCAGGAGCTGTGAGCGGCCGAGCGTTGTCGTGCTGAAAAACGTCTCTATGGAGGCCCATGATGGGCAGCATATGTGGTGTCAAAACTATCTATCCGTATACAGCCGCGGTAAGGTTGCTAGGTATGTCCACCAGTTGAGTTATTCGGGCGCAGGATATGGCACCCCACATCATCACACTTCCTCCGCCAAAATTGTCGACCTCAGGGGCGCAGTTCCTTGCGAACCTCTCATTCCGGCGTCTGTAGACACATGTACGACCATCTCTTCTCTGCAGCTTGAATATAGATTCATCGCTAAACCAGACTCGCCTCCAGTTATGCAGGTTCCAGTCCCTTAATCTGTTGCACCATCGGACCCTTGCACGTCGATGCTGTTGTCTCAGTACTATGCCTAAGTAAGGACGTCTGGCGCTTAAGCCGTTTTGACAGAGACGGTTTCTGACTGTCTGTGCCGATACTCTCTGGAGACCTGGGACATTTGATGCGGTTTCTGTTGCTGTTTAACTAGGCCGGTTTCTCAGATGAAGTAAAAGGTTTAGCGATCTTGGGCTGCTGTGACCCTCGGTAGACCAGAACGTTGACGGTCAGCTGTTGAACCGGATAGCTGGTACCCTAAGTTTTTCCTTAGGCCTACTTCTGACCCAAAAGTCACTTGTGATCAACAGCCACTATAAGGTGCTTAAATGTTGTCATGTCTCAATCAAGCAAATTTTTGGAAGAATTCATGTTTTAAATTTTGTTTGTGATGTTGCCTTTCTTTTTTGGGAGAGTATACATTTGCAATCGTAGGCAAGCTTAGGCAGAAATAGGAGATAGTGTTATATGTTACCAATTTAACGAAGGTCTGCTAAATCGGTGACATTAAATACATATACAAGCCTATAATGTATCGATCTATTAACTATACCTTATCCGGTCCTAGTCTATCTATCGATAATAAAATAAATGAAATTTAATCCCTGTTTAACGACAACTAATGATCAATAGTGCCAGTTAATTGCCCGCCTTATTTTAGAAATTAATCATCTAAATGTTAGCTACCATAACAGCATAGATGTGTGTCTCATGTCACACCCGTTGTGCTCGCTAACCTTGTTAACGTTCTACTAAAAACTAATCGTTTTTCTGGTATCGAGGAAATTTAATAGAATTATAAATATATTCAGTATAACTCAGTTAAATGGAAATTCCTAGGCTATAACTCTTTTTCCTGGTTCATTTCGGTTCTTCGTTTTTCTCATCCAACCTGTCCTTACTTGTAACAGAAAACAAAATATGTTGTTTTCTCTTCGGGTACCATTTTTAAAAAAGATCGCACGACACTTTTACCCTTTATCAGTCACAGATTGGGAGCCTTAGGGAAACAGTCTATCGGGGACTTTGTTCAGATACGAGATAATACAGTGGCTGGGTGAACAACTCGAGAGCCGGTGCCAATATTAACACTTTGTGCGAAATATATTGCCATATAAGTGTACATGTTGGTCATTTATGTTGCCCTTTAATTCACTTAACACCCCTATTGTTTTAATCAATGTATGCACAATAACATCCACTGACACATAATAAGCAATTCCAATTATTTGATAACAACTCAAAAACGGAACCTTTATGGCGTCTTTCCCACAGTCTGGAATCTGCATCTTGTATTAACCCAATAAACACATCAATAGGTGATCATGTACAAATTTCAAAATGATTCTGAAATAAATATTATCGGTTGAAAACACACGCTATTAACACACGCGTTAACAGTATGGTGTATATTTACTGCATTCAGACTCCGTACCAAACCGATTTTTTCAAATCCTATTGAGTGGTGAATGTTCAAATCCGATAGAGTGATAAATGTTCAAATCACATTAGCGACCATTATATGAGTTTAGATATGGCAGTGATCATAACGCGATCTGATTGTTTAAGTCTTCGAAATCGATGAGCGTGTTTCCCGAAAGAAATAATAACAGGGTGTTAGAACTCATAGTGTATAAACGCTTCTGCTGATGATACTGCTGTTATTGGACTCATATCGGAAATCCGTCAAAACAAACAGAAATCATTTCCTTTGATCCTAGGCCGTGCCTATTTTGTTGATTTACTTTCATTATGACTGCTTGTGCTGGACAACACCGATCTACAAGAACACCTATCCAATGATGTAGGGGAAGGAATATGACAATATTACAGTTATATTACAATTGAGCATGATGGCATATGTTAATAAGAAATGTGAGGCGATCTAAATTGATTGTTCGAATATGGAGTGAGAAATATAGATGTTGTCTGAGGCTTGCATACGCTATTTTCCAATGATGCAATGGAATCAGATGAATGCATTAAATGAGGGTTTATCCACCGTCCGCTACCGTTTGTTAAAATAATTAGATATTTAGGAGCCTCATCCATAGTTACCAGTCCATATATAACATTGAATTTGGCAGTTCTTGAAATCATGCCCTCATTAACGTCTGTCTAACCAGCCACTAGTAATTCAATTTGTTGTTACCTGCAAATCGTTTTTAGAGCAATGACCCCTTATCTATAGGCCGTGACATTTAAAATCAGCTAGACTCGCTGGTGTTTAACTATTCTTGTGGCGAAAATGAAAAACAAATTAAGTAAAATTATCTTCCAAAGCAACTTTGAG
Organism: Mopalia ciliata; assembly: GCA_034783835.1. Lineage (NCBI taxonomy): Eukaryota > Metazoa > Mollusca > Polyplacophora > Chitonida > Mopaliidae > Mopalia > Mopalia ciliata. The sequence goes on along the minus strand of JAVFBW010115069.1, from coordinate 6,541 downwards.
GTTCAGATAAAACGCAGAATTCTTCCGTTTAATTGATAAGCATGTAATGCTTAAAGACGTATAATTGTGTTTTTTGGGAAATGTAACAGGTACTATTTAAAATGTATTCCATCGTTGGATAGTGTTTGGAGGCACCGTCTTTTAAATAGTGTGAATGATCTATCACAATAAAATAATATAAAAAAACAGACGACACACAAGGCTTATATAACAACTGTTTATAGTTGACTTTTGTTTCGTGCTTGACTCTTTCATACTTTGATTTGGTACTTTACCGTAATATGCCTTGTCACCTATCATACGTGCTCATCCGTGATCTTCTCGAGACTTCCTACACTGCCAGACAGACAAACAATAGCCTGCTAACTTAATCAAGACCGTATCTACACAACCTGTCTAGGCAGCTGATGCTGATTCAATGGCCATCGATGAAGTCGATCAAATGATACAGTGTGTGGTTTAATAATAATAATCCCACATATCATGTCCTTCAGTCATCAATCCGATAATCAATAAGTTTATGGACTTATAACATCGATAGTTACAGGTATGGATCAGTAGGGTCATTGTTAATTGATTTCTAGTCTTTTATTAAACAGCTGACTCGTGATGCCCTGTCTGTCAGTTGCTTATTGTCAATTGTTTTTTGTCAAACCCGCTAGTGGGGAGCTCGATATAGTTGCCACAGTTGGCGGTTTCAGTCCGTGTTCGTGCCAGTGGGAGTAAGTGTTTGTGTCTCCACCATATCTTGTCCATGTTGTAATTTTGTTGTTTATCAAAGGATTTTAAAATTATGCAAATGGTTTCCATCGTCAAACGAAGTGTCGCATTAACCTCCCAGGATGTTGTTTCCAAGGTCCAGGCCAAAGGGCTCAGCTGAAAAAGGTATAATCGACTTTGCTCTGTAATTGTATTATTATCGAATGATTTGACAATAATTTGCCACCCCTAAATCGTGGTCACCAAGGTCAAGGTCACATAGGTCAATTAAAAAGGCTATAATGGACCTTGTTGTTGATACTTTGTTCTTTATCAAGGGATTTTTAAATAATTTGACACCATTGTTCACAATGACCAGACGTCGTTGTAGCGTGTTACTCACAGGCCGTTATATCCAAAGTTAAGTTTACAGAGGTCACCATATACAACAGACCTTGTCTGGCGTGTGTTGTTTATCAATGGATTGTAGAATAATTGGGCACAAATGATCACCATGACAGGACGGTTTCTACACCAAGGTCAAGATCAAGGACGTCGAGCTTAATTTATTTTACAATAGACCTTGTTTGGACTGTTACTGTGTTGTTTATCAAAGGATTTTCAAATAAGTTGACACAACTAGTCACCATGACAGAAAGGTGTTCTAGAGACTTACTACATGTATTTACGCTATAAACCAATATTACTCTCTATGTTGTCGCTATAAGCGATTGACACAATTTCACGTGACCTTTCAGCTAAGGGGAATGGATACAGTGTAATTGTATCCTGTCTTATAGTTTGTCAATGTTTGTTGCCAGTCCTTATGTGGGTGTTTTCATTAACAAATCGCACTAAGACATTTTGTTAGTATTTGTTTGTCACAAATATATAATGATGGTCAGTTGATATCAGAGGGCATTGTTTCACAGATTATGATTTTTTAAAATAATTTACTCTACACATACAGCATAATAAGAAGGGCTCGGCATGTTGCCCATGACCTGAAGACAGGTTGTTTTTGGTTGATAAAACATCCAGTTGGAGTCGTGCGAGATGAACTGGGCTCTGCACAGTAAACTGATAAACATAGTAACCTCTATACAACAGACATGATTGTGCCTTAATACCACTCCTCTCAGTTAAAGACATCATCATAATTTTTAAATCCTAATCTGATTTCTACAAAAACAACCTGTATACCTAATATTTATTTTCATTAAAAAAAAATCGCTTTTTTTGAAGGCACATATGCGTAAATTCTTCATGTAGCAAGCAATGGTACTTCTAAAAATTAACATTGTGGATTCAATAATTGTAATAAAAGGAAAGAGCACATGTTCCTTTACGTTCACGCCAATCCTGGTTAATATAAGGTTATACCAATAAATCTTTGATGGAACAACTAGATTTAAGTTACCCTGTATGTCTCTCATTTTAATACATATAGGATATTTTCCTCTGTATATATTTGGTTATCAGGCATACAATATAAATCAATTCCATATGTATATTTACTATTTTTTTTACATCAAGACGATGTATTGAGAATTAATCCCATATGACGTACGTCTTCTATACTACGGATTAAGTTGACATAGACCTTTTAGATTTATTAATGAAACAACATCGCGGATGTATCGGAAGTGACAGTTTGCCTTAACAAACGTCCAACATTATGAAAGTTTACAACACGTTAGAATAAAATGGTTCAGACTTCCGCTATTAAATCAGCAGAAAGTCAATTCATCTTCAACAGTTTTCGTTAAGACAGGCGAGATCAAATCAGTACGTACTTGAAAACCATGCATGAGGTAAAATATTCAATCTGTTTTTCATTCAGACCAAATAAGACAGGATGATGCAATATACTTTATTAAAGATCCGGCAAAATTGAGATGACAGATTGTGTGGGAGGGTTATATAACACGCCTCCTTCAAATTCATGCATTGATCGTCTCCTTTCTTTATCTTAATCGTATAAAGTGTATGTGAATGTAAGTTGAAGGACTTCGTCAATCATAATCCAAAGTCTCTAGCTTCTACAAACAACGCCGTTGTAGCTGTTGATCCGCCCGTTTTCTTTCAGTTAAGCCTTGCTATCGAAACTTTACCTGGGACAAACATGTGATCATACAAAATATCTCAGCTCACGCCATACTGTATCTAATAGTGTTACAGTTTCCATGCAGACATACCAAAAATAAACGACATTACGACATTGCATCTACGTAAAGAACAACGAACCGGACTGTGTGGGGTCACGACACATGAAGTGTTTTTGCTAATCCGGTAGTGCAATCATTGCACTAGTGTTCAAGCCATTATAAAAATGTTTTGTTCAATGGGTGTTCGATTAATATGAGAAAGTCTCGCTGTTGGTGAGAGTTGATTGATTGTCTATCGGTTTTGAGTTTTGTAAACCTCTTTACATGTTTTTGCAGACAGTCTCAATATAACGTCTGATGTCGAATGAGTTGTCTCTATTCTCGCTGCACAACCGCGTTTCCCTTTCGTGAAGCAGACACGTAATTTATTGTGTGATTGGTTTTGTTTGTGGTGTTATCAATTTAGAGTTATGTCTCCATCCTGTGATCTGTCTGTCCCGACAATCTGACTCCCTAATACATTCACCCCCAAAATAGCACTGAAACCCTTAACTGAGTTAATAGTCTCTCAATAGCGGATTTGCTGTTTTCTCGAATGTTGTTTTATTTTGAATTCAGAGAATAAGTTAATAACCGGACACCAATGTGTTGGTATATTTTTTCTTCTTTCCTTTGATCTGTAAGCGTTTCTGCCTTGTCCAGTTGATGATAAACTCATGTGCTGTTTCTAACATCAATTTGATATACCAGAAAGAAAGTACAGTGATGCAAGGGAACGGAATGTATCTAGTTATATAACAGTGTAACCTAATGACGCCGACTTTATCGTTACAAAAATTAGTCGGACATCAGATGAAGCTATGTCGTTGTTTAAGATAGCAATTTAATTTGGTGTTAACGCCAAATCGTCTTTTCTTCAATTGGCTGCATAGACAGTAATCAGCCGTGGTCTCGTTGTTATGTAATTATCCGTGTGCCGTTAATGGTCTAAATCGATTTGCATACCCGGTATTATTGACGTCTATCGGAAATAAATTTAAAAAAACTAATGGGAAAAAATGGTTTGATCGTAGAAGACCTTCCCACTCAAGCGCTTCTAGACAGCTTTTAATTAATGTGCTGGTCACGAATAAGAAAAGCGGTGATGATATGGTATGTCAGTCTTTCGGGTAATACTGTACACAATTAAATCCAAAACCAGATATAGGAACAACACACAACTCTTCAATGGAAGAGAAGAAAATCGGCTATGACATTTAAAATAAACTTTTTGTAAACAGATTTGGACAAAAGACACTCTCAACCTCGAATTATCTTCCAAGTCTAATTTGTCGGAGAAATAACTTATTTTACTGGTACAAGTATGTTATAATGTAAGGGTCATCTGTTATAGAAACATTTTTAAAAAATCATAAAAGAAAAGTATTTGCAGGCGTTTCAATTTTTGTAATGCTTCTCTTTCCCATTTGTTGGAACCATTATACTATTTTGGAAGCTAATTTTAACAAAATTAAACCAGACCTGGTCAGTTTAATAGAAATAGCAGAACAGTAGTTGGCAGAGAATGTATAACACATAAGTAATCTGTCATTATATGAACGCTCACGTACATGTATGTCCTTTACAGTACGTTTTCATTTCTATTTTTGATGTTTACGGCCAATGGTGAGCCTGATTGGAACATTTAATATGGATAGGCCTATAAATAAATAAATTGTGAACATGTTCACGCCGCATCGTAGCTGAAATGCCGCTGTATCTGTCGAAAAACAATAATCAATCAATCAATCCGAGCGATATATTGATACAGCATTGCTGCCCACAGTAATCGCAAAATCTGATCAATCCCTTTGAAACAAGCCTTCCATACAATGTCCACATTGTGACAGCCTCAATCACTCAAACACACCCACAGTTTTACTGCGGTCCAAAGACTACCTACAAATGGAGGCTCTGCAAAAAGTGTACCTGAACGCTATTTCAAATGTCAAATGTTGTAAACTGGAGGAAAAAACGAAAATTAATTTTCTTTTTGTTTTATAGCTCAAATAGCAATCACCTTCTTTGCTACAAGTTTTTGTATCGTTACTGCATCCTGTGCTTTTATGGGCTGAGTTTGGTAAACAATAATAAAACTGTCGATCAAACAGCATGCTGAAAATTACCTTTCGAAACAGTATTCCCAGAAAAAGCTATAGCATAATGTACACACACAAAAAAGTAAATGTCAGAACATCTCTCAAAAAAGGAAAATGCCATCTGCCTTCTGTGAATTTTATTCGCTGAAGAAATTTTGGAAAAATATAGCTTTAGAGCAGCTGTATTTAAACAAGAAATAGCTGCAATAATCTAGTAATGTTGATTTTTCTGTTGTTATACCCAAGTATATTAAAGAATTCAGTGAGATGCGCTGAAAAATATGTTCTCACTCTATAGATATTGGCAGACCTTTCTTACAATCTCTCTTATCTTTCAACATCGACACCGATTGTGTTGCATTTTCAAGAGGACAATATTGTTATAAACAAGATGGGTCCATTTTGGTCAGTGCGCATAATTTTTTTAAAATGTTTTACGAAAGGTATATTTTGTATTTATGGGATTAACATGAGAGCCATTAAGTTTATTTTAATCGTAAACCACCAGGCATAATTTCATTTTATTTAAGGTTATTATGTTACATAAAATAATTTATTTAGTGTTATGGTAAATATTTTACCAGAAACAAAAATGCACTATATTTTGATCCAGTTCGCAGTAAGGTTCAAATTCTTCATTAGACCTTCACCGTATTCCTATCTTTGTAATCCAAGCTAATCATATATATTTATTTGCATTATGTTCAACCCCTATTCTGTATCGTAGCGGCCTCATATTATCTTTCCTCTAAATCCACCCAGGGATCCGCCGCCACCTTAACTTGCCCCCGAACAGGTTTATCTGCAAACTCACTTTAACGCTTTGGTTAAAACTAGTAGTATTATTAAACAGTTGTGATAGGCTAAATGTATGTTGTATTCTACAGCATGACAGAATAACGTTCTTTGAAATATTGCAAATCATATTTCAAAATAAGATAATAAAACGGACGACACATAAAATAGCGTAATAACGACTGAAAGTGCGAAAGCTTTTTCGTGCTTAACTTTTAAGACGCTTGATTAATGTTTTGTACTTTATGTTAATATCACTTGTCACCTGTCATATGTGCTGGTCCATACTGTGTGGATTTCTAACAGCTCCAGACAGATCTGGAAATAGCTTCCTAACTTAATCAAGACGTTATCTACACGTCTTGTTTAGATAGGTGCTTCCAGTGTGATAGCCGGCGATAAAGTCAATCAAATAATACAGATTTTTGGCCAATCGTATACCTAAATACCTGAATGATCCCCTATCTGTCATTATGTTCCACCGGAAATGTAAGAGAGTAAAAATGGTAAGTTACAACTTTATGAAAGCATGTCAATAGCGCGTACGCGTATGAGCGTTCACAACTGCAACGCCAGGTCTCCACATGGATTGAATGATGCGTCTGAACCCAGATTGGGGGATGCGTCACCATAATTGAACCAACATTGCACCAAGTGCCTGCAAATTCTGTATAGGGTTCCTTACTTGACGGCGTCTTCTGCCCAACATCCCATATATGTTCTATGGGATTAAGGTCGGAGACCTTGAAGGCCACTCCATGACATTGATGCCAGCATTCATAAGAAAATTCCGTGTTAAAT
>JAVFBW010115058.1:0-15730 GCA_034783835.1 Mopalia ciliata | reverse complement strand
CGGTTAGAATAAAGTTTGCGGGAACAGAGATAATTTCTTACTCCATCAATGATGCTTTGATTTTCATACATTTTTTTTGGTTTGAAAAACTATACATACAGTTGCACCTTGTCCTACCTTCAAGTGTGACAGAAGTCCTTTATCCATGGACGTCAAAGTTGAGCAGTTTCAACTTTGATCCGCCACGACCACTGAGCCGAGACAAGTAGAGATTTGGCGCATGGACTCTGGCGACCTCGACTTTGATGAATTATTTTGAACAGTTCCCGTTGAACAGCAGATCGTAGCGGAGAGTGACTGGTCGGAAGAAAATTTGTTCTATGGGAACTTGCAAACAGTTTTATTTTGTACAATACAATCCTTGACGGATCGAGCGCATATAAACAAACGCTACTATAAGCGACTGGTTGGTTGCGTGGGAACTGTTACGCAACAGATCAGATGTTGAGTAAATAGCGTTGTCTGCTCGTAAAATGACATTAAAAGTCAATAATGAAAGTGGATGAGTAAGTGTTGTCGAAAACATGGTATGTTTGGGGTAGGGTATTCAACCTACTAAATGAGAGTACTGTATTTATCTAAGCCCCCCTACACCTCCATTTAGACATCAAATATCCGTATATATTCTAATAGTTTTACGACCCGCGACAGCTGCTTAGTGGTAGCGTGTGTACTTCCTAATCCTCCTTCGATGTACCATTCAGGCGATCGAGTCCGTCTGTCGACCATCACTGATGAGGCGTTTGAGCGAGTCACACGTTGTGACTCCGGCAATCGCGAGGTGTTTTTTACGAGGTTTCTGTCCAGTCTTCCACCTTAATGAAACAAGGTACAATGTGAAGTGGCCAATCAGTCGCCATATATAAGAGAAATATCCTTGAATACGACGTTAAACCCCAGTCGAACAAACAATCTTAAAGCTTTATGAAATTAAACAAATTGTCAAAACTTGAGTCAAATATTCAACATTTGTTATCAGCGCATCAACTCGAAACTTGGTCACTTTATCCGCCAAGTGGCGTAGCTGTAATTCTATTTATATGCGCCCAATCCGCAAATGGTTGTAATGCAGATTACTAAGGAATACAATTTTTTTCTAGAGAAGATGGTCTTCTTCCGACTAAGATAATATCTTGCGAATAACATCTCGGAGCATCAGATCAGGCTAGGACTTCGATGGACCCGGGCGTATCCTAATTTGGAATTAGTCCTGCTGTCTGCAACTGGTTTACGCCCAGTGTCACCCTATCGCCAGCAAGTTAACGTGGTTTTGTTTCCTGTGACGGCAATAATTCAGTTTCTGTCAGATCCACTGACAAAAATGTGCTTTCTATTGATCGGACACAGACAGGGTAAAACTGGTCACTCACTAATCTACATGGCTACAACACATGTTGATGTTACGTTTCTTTGAAGGACAAGAAGTAGAAAATGAAGCACTGTAAAAAAAAATACTTTTATAGAGTTAAAATTTAAATACAGCAGATGGTTGTTTTAAGTTTTCCGAAACATCCAATTGTTTCAAAGAGAGCAGACGGCAATTTAAAAAGTACCACAACATTGGAAATTGTTTTGAAAGTAAGCTGACGGTGTATTTAAGCGTTCCGAAACTATGTTTACTTTTGGCGTCCTCATTAAGGCATGTTGCAATTTATACAAACGTATAAGTGTATGATAAATTCTGCGATGGACGGTTAGGCAAATAAAAGAATTTTCTTTGTCTGTTTGAGAGTTGCATTAAAATAAAGTTTAAATTAATTTGCCGTTCCAGGGTCTCTATGTCCGTACAAAGCTGACATTGTCCTGTTAATGGACGCATCTAGCTCTATTGGGCCAGAAAACTATATACAGATGAAAGACTTCTTGAGAGGCGTAATTCGGCACTTCAATATCGGAGAGGACGAGGTACGGATTGGGCTCATAACATTCAACTAAGGTGCCCAGATCGAATTTCATTTGAACAGGTACTATACGAAGGATGCGATCTTAAATGCATTCGACAAGATCCAGAATACTTCCCTGGGTACAGCCACTCATCGAGCATTGAAATATGCCCGAGAGCAATCGTTTCAATCTGAAAATGGAGATCGGCCTGATATCCCAAATGTCGTTATCTTGCTAACGGACGGCAGATCGAGTCATCCAGACCTCACCGCATCAGAACAAGCTTTGCTGAAGGCAGAAGGAGTTAAGATATTCGCGATAGGCATTGGCTGGATCGATGAAGAAGAGCTACGACTGGTGGCCAGCGACCCGGTTGAAAAGTATTACCACTTCGTCGACGACTTTGCAGGGCTAGATGAAATATTGTCAGATTTTCAACAAACAGCTTGTGCAGGTAAGGATCGTTACTGTATACATAGCTATTTTATGCACTGAAAAAGGGATATATGAATACTGATACATCAACGAGAATCTAAAAACGGTGTGAAACTCATATTGATAAGTATTTTTTTTTTTATATATATGAATTATCCTTTCTGTCAAAGACCTGTTGCACTTACCTTTAATCTATAGTTGCATCGTTTCAAGATTATATATATTTTTTTCTTTTCTTTTTTTTCATTGGACAGAGATCACGCGACCTCCACCGACTACTCCTGCCCCAACCACAACCAGTAAGTGTCACAGAAACATTGCCGCATTTATATTGTCATTAGCTTCAAATTATAACTGTTCAAAATGTTTGCAATGCGTAGATATTGTAAATGCCTCAACAAAATGTATACTTACTCTCTGGATACCTTTAACAATGACTAAAACATGACAGTTACGTCGGGTACTATAGAGTATTCAATCCAATAATTATGGCGTCTGTTCGTGATAGTGAAGCTTTACCACGATGCCAAATTAATATCTGTGCAGCGATCAAATCATCGGTAGTTACTCTGTCAATTTATAGGTTCAAAATACGTCATTCATCCATATTAAATATATTGCAGAAGAAGTTTGTCCTTATGGCGCCGATGTGTTGTTTCTCTTGGACGCTTCCAGCAGTATTGGCCCAGAAAACTATGCACAGATGAAAGACTTCGTCAAAGGCGTTATCGAAAGCTTCGATATCGGTCTTCTTGGTGTAAACATTGGTGTGATAACATACAATCACGGTGCCAGATTCGAATTTTATCTAAAAAACTACACGACAAAAGCTGATGTTCTGCAGGCCTTAGAAAATATTCGTCCAGACACTGAAGTAGGGACAGCGACCCATGCTGCCCTTCACCAAGCTAGAGAAGCCGGATTTGTTCCAGAGAACGGCGATCGACCAGAACTACCGAACATCGCCATCTTGATCACTGACGGACGTTCAACTAATCCTGACAAAACTGATACCGAACAAGCCCTTCTGAAGGCCACTGGCGCGAGAATTTTCGCTATTGGTATAGGCTGGACAGATGAACAAGAACTTCGTCTTATCTCCAGCAAGCCAGAGGAGAAATACTTCCACTATGTAAAGACCTTCGATGGCCTAGCGGACATTCTCAGTGATTTCCAAGAGACATCGTGTGGCGGTAAGAGCTAAGGGTACACTGCTCCTTAAACAGTGGACGTATATTCTAGATTTTGGGAATGGGGTATTGTTTTCTGCTTTTACTATCACATGTTTTAGTGAGAAGGCATTAGACCTGCGCTTTACCTTTTGTTTGTTTGATTGCTCAAGTATATCTGGTGACATAAATTATGGCCATTCAAACAAGTTGACGGTCAGTCTGTTGATATAACTAGATTTTTTCTAATTTTACGATGTTTGTCACAAATTTAATCTTTGAAACAAATGTATTTATTTAAGGCTTTATTTTTGCGTTGTTATGTGCACTTACTGCTTTACATCCCTAACTTCTGCTATGTTGATAAATGGACATCGGGAAACGTTTTAGTAACCCATGAAAACTATTAAATATTATCATTTACATTTTAGAAATATCCCGAAACCAACCGGTTCTTCCTCAAATGACTGTGCGATCACCACCTGAGTTCCCAGAATGTAAGATTTAATTTGAATTTGTAAGTTAGTTTTAATCAAAGCTTTTGTATCGTACGTTTGCAAATACATTGAGGTGGTTAAGGCAGATTGAATTCTATAAATAAAGCGCTTGTACTCATTACTGATTATAATAACGAGTTTATAAACCATATCCCTTTCTTTTAATTTATTTCATGTGGGCGATAATGTGATACCCCCCTGCACGCACACACACAGATAAATCCAACCCTAACCGCCACAAATATCCTGATTTCGTGAGGAGTTTGTATGCCTATATTATAGTAATATATTATTCAGGGATAGATAGAAGTCAAAATCTTGACAACCGAAACTCAATTTTTTTTTTACGAATTGAGTTTTTTCGCGGCCACATTGAGTTTTAGAATAACTTGACACCTAGTGGCCAGCATGCTGATTGAGTTTTAATATGTTTTGACAACCCTATAAGTTTACTGTAAGAAATAACTCAAAATTCATGGATCAGAACTCTTGAGAGCTTCTTTTGGAATTAAAGAAATTTGAAACAACTTAAATTACCAGTAAAATACCAGTAGACATACTAAAAAAATAGCTAATTGGAATTTGTTAATATTTTTGTTAAATGAAATAGATAGGCCTACAAATAAATTTAGCCAAAATAGCCACTTTTTAATTTATGCATTTGAAGCATTAAGAAGAAAAGGTGTTTCATCGCAGTTAAATTGAATCTTTCAAACATTTTCTTAATAAATGTGACAAAGTTTAAAATTAAACATGATTTTTCTAAAAAAGACTCTCTTTAAAAACTTGAAATCAGATGCTAAACTGCAACAACAACGTTTTTCACGTATCGTTGAAAATCAATAATGAGCCAGATGAATTATTGTAAAAATCCCTCTCAATTACAGCAATTCATAGAATTACGATTTAAGTTTGAACATTAAACCTTGTTGCATGAGAAAATTTTGTACTAGCTTTTCAACACTGCGGCAATGGAGGCAAGAGGACGACGCTTTACATAAAATGTAATGGACATTGACAAACTTGCCTCTGCCATGCAGTTCATGCTGTATTCTCATTGTTTCATGGAATGTCTGAATTTCAGTCAGAGTGGCAGAGATTTTACTGGCAAACTGCACACTGGGCTAATTTTTTATATTTGCATTCGGACACAAACAACAACAACGTTTTTTAAACAAAGCGATTTCTTTCGTTTCACTGATTTAAAATTCCAGTTCAACATCTTGTCAACCAAAAAATTAAGTTTTTCCTCTACAATTCAGCAATGAAATTCAGTTTTCTTTCAATAAATTGAGTTTTTCCCCTATAAAACGTAAGCAATTTCAGTTCACATTGAGTTTTTCAACGTTTCTGACAACCGGAATTCGGTTGTCAAAAGCGACGTGAATCTATCCCTGATTATTATACTATTGTATAACATACATGTATATGTCTCTTTTGTAGTGTGTTTGTCACAGGGCGATGTAGCTTTCGTTTTGGACTTGTCTTCCAGTGTTGGTGAAGAAGGTCTGGCCAAGCAGAAACACTTTGTCATTGAAATCCTAAAAGAATTTGATGTTGGTCTTGACGGAGTAAGAGTAGGGCTGATCACTTATAACCAGTTCCACAAGGTCATCTTCGCCTTGGACACACATAATAATAGAGATGATGCCATCGCTGCTGTGGAATCTATCACTGGTATAGCTGCGGGCACAAACACCCACTGGGCACTCTCCGCGTTGCGGACGGATGTGTTTGGCTCAACATCTGACAGACCGGAAGTCAAGAACGTCGCGATTGTAGTGACAGACGGACACTCGCGTCTACCCAACGAAACACGAAAAGAAGCTATTGAACTCAAAGCCACAGGAGCTGAAGTGTTTGCCATAGGGGTGGGAAATGTTGTCATAGACGAAATAGATACGATTTCTTCAGATCCTAATGAACATTATTCGTTCTATGTCGATGATTTCGATGCCCTCGCCGCCATTAAAGACGCTGTTGTGGATAAAACTTGCGGTAAGTTTGTGTATTTTAATACAATAAATGGCCAATGTTAAAAACTATCCACCTCATCCTGGTGTTCCAGGTACCCAAAACTCTAAAAGCATTCATGATTTGTCTAATTGAATGGAAATCATCATTAATTTGTCAAGCAATAATTAGGATCGGGCGCTCCCTTTGAAGACACTAATCGACATTGCTTCCCAGTCTAAGTCGTTACATGTTTTTATGATCTTCGTCGGGATTGATGGCAGGGATGCTAAGGGGAATACGAAGCAGATCTGTTTTTGCAATGTCTGTCAAGTCTTGCGCCACTAGTGTCGGGGATAGTTTCCTTCACCCATACGATTGACACACAGTTATTTATGAGAAATAACCTAAAATACAGGGTTAGCCCACAAGCCACTAAACTAAGAGTTCATGATATTCTTATTAACTACTAAACCATATTATAGTTCGGGATTTTTTTTCTTTTTTTTTTTTAGTTAATCAATGTTTTCTTCATATGGTAGTCGCGTTCTTAATGGTTTTATCAGTGTGGTATTTCTCAACAGATTATTGTCACGAGGCGGATATGATCATTGTCATGGATGCATCCAGCAGTGTTGGAGATACCGATTATGAGATCACGAAGACTTTCGTAAAGGACTTCCTTCAGTTCTTTGTCCTGGGAAAGGAACGAGTTAGGGTGGGTTTAATAACTTATAATCAGCACCCTCACATAGAGTTCCAACTAAATAGCTTCTTTAGTTACGAGTCCATCTTGGACGCCATCGACAATCTGAAGCCCACTGCTGTAGGCACTTGGACAGACCGAGCCCTAAAAGTCGTCCGGGAGACAATGTTGACCGAACCGAACGGTGCCAGGCCCGAGTCTCCCAAGATCGTTATCACCTTAACTGACGGCCATTCTCGTGAGCCAAACAAAACTATAGACGAAGCAAATCTGCTGAAAGGACAAGATGTCACTCTGTTCTCTATTGGTATTGGCCAATGGATAAGTGATGTAGAGTTAAAAGTTCTTGCCAGTCAGGATGACTATGTGTTTATGGTAGATGACTTCGAAGGACTGGCAGCCATTGAGCAGCAACTTCAGCGAAAGACGTGCAATGGTAAGACAAAATGTTTTATTCTTTTTTAATAAAATATAGGCCCACTTTCGGTATACAAATGCTCTTTCACGTTTTTTTATTAAACATATTTAATAACAAATAAATAGTCGGCATAATGTTGTGTTTGGGTTTTTTATGTTTAATGAAAGAAGCACTGTCATCAATTAAAGCACAAACGAATTAATTTGCATACATGTACTGCTTATGTAATCAACGAAAACTTTGTCTTTTTACAGCTTCAGCTACCCCCTGGCCAGTTGGTAAGAAATATAATTACAAACTATTGAAACAGCGTTTTCTTATCTGTTCTTACTCCTTATTCATTTGCCGTTATATTGATGTTCGTGTGATTGCTAAAAGTACAGTTTTCCAACTGCTTTGTTCTTACATTCTTTATTCATCCGATGTTGGATCAACAGGATTAAATCCCACTTACAGATCATTGGCCAGCGTTATTGTGGGAGGAAAACTGGGTGGTAAATTAACCCAGAAATCCAACGACCTTTGCCTGTTGCTTCATACTTTCATACTTTTTCTTACATTAACATAAATGCTATACTGGGAAATCTCCACAATTGGATACACCCCATTGTATTCTATTGTTTGTTACTTCAATTCAGTTTTGTTGATTTTGTCTTCGAAAAATAATTAACATATCTTTATTTTCTTTCCTGGGTTAGTTGATTAACCTAGATAAATTATTTGCAATACTTAATTCATAGTTAACATGCCGAATTTAATATTTACATTTCTTATAGGAAACGATTCATGAGATATATTAATTCTACTTCTCTTGTAGGTTGTAACATGATTGCTGATGTCGTTTTTGTTTTTGACTCATCAAAGGAAATAACTGCGAATAATTTCCAGCTTGCCAAGAATTTTTCGGCTGAATTGGTGAAGGATCTTCGTATCGGAAATGACAAGGTTCGAATTGGGGCGGTGAAATACCACGACGATGCTATTCTTGAATTTCCTCTTGACTCATCACTCGACAAATCAGAAATTATTAAATCATTGAACGGCATCCAGCAGACGGGTTCAGGGTCCAGAGAAGACAAAGCATTCAAGGAACTGAGGACTGTCGCATTCAAAGACTGTATGGGAGACCGAGAATCTGTGCCGGATGTGGCTATTTTCCTCACTGACGGAAGATTCCAAGATCCCGTGGAAACAGCTAGTGAAGCTCTCCGAGCCGCCAACGCAGGCACCAGAGTCTATAGTGTAGGGATTGGACACGATGCCGTAGTCGATGGTATTCTGGCTGAACCAAACACGGGATCAGCGTCCTTTATGGCTTCAAACAAAGCCCAGCTCGATAGGGTCCGAAGCCAGCTGTTGACAAAGATTTGCAATGGTAGGTAAAGCCCAAACTAGCATAACTATGTTGATAACTATCAAGAGATGCAACTACACTGAGCCTTTGTTTCTACAAGCCTACTTATGTATTTATTGTTTTCTTTTCGTTTACCAGATTACAGCCCCTGTGATTAGAAGAGACTGTTCTAAAAATTCTACCAACAAGCAACAAGACATGATCATTGACCCAGAAAATGATCAATTCTAGAGTTTATTTATATTTATTTTAGAATTAAATAAACTGTTAAACGTTTGAAAAATATAATGCTTATGCCGCGTTGAATACCTGATATTTTCGAATATTTGTATAAAAATATATGTATTTTGCAAAATGCATTGTCCTTAGTTTAATTATTTTATTATTATTATATTTTTAATGTATATTTTATATACAAACACTTTATTTGACAATATTAGCTTCAGTGTAGAGTAACTTCAAACTATCTTGCAAATGCGTCCAAAAAACGAAAATAGTTTAATTTCATGGACTGAAGATTCACTATATTGAGTAAAAATTTCACAATAAATAACTTATTTATGTCCGGAAACATCATTCAGTGTCAAGTGGTTCCAATCTCCATAGCGCGATAAGACACAATGTGGAATATTCAATGCTAATAATGCAACAGTTTTAAATATAGAATCTTGGGTCAAATTATATATATTAAACATCTAAAAACTTCATACAATAATAATCCCGTAGGATAAAAAAAGCGGTAATTGTATGGATTGGGCCGACATGACGTCAGACCGTAGTAGAATATATATCGTCTTCGTGTATGTTTGATTTGGGCTTAACGCCGTACTAAATGTTATTTCACTAAGATCGTATAAGAAAACGGGAGGACACTCTTGGGTCGACCCAGCTTTTACAGTGGTGAAATTTAGCCGACTCAAGTCCGCTAATCATATATAATAAATAAATATCACAGGTCGGCGTGGGACAAATACTTCATCTTCAAATCATAACGGCCGTGGCTAAGTAGTATGGAGTGCGCTTCCTGAACTCAACATGCTTCGAATTACCGTTCACGGGTTCGATTCCGCCTTTCGACCATCAGGTATATGAGCGAGTCACATGTTGTGGCTCCAGCAATCGCGGGTGTGGTTTTAACGAGGTTTCCTCCCGGTTTTCCACCGTAATAAGGCTGTGTACAGTGTGAAGTGGACAATCCTCAGTCATATAAGTGAAATACATTTGAGTACGACGTTTAACACCAATCAAACAAACAAACAATCAAATCATAACCCAGAATTTTTTAAGTTGTTTTTTTCTTTCAAGCGCGAAACGTTTCGATCTTTCTTTAATTCAGCTTATGCGAGATGGTTAAACTGATTGGATATTGTCGATGGCCTTATTCTTCATTATCCAATCGCAGCTAACCGAAGCTTATACGTTGTGTTGACAGCGACCACGAGAACTCCTTCAAGAAATCAAATGTAAAAAATGTCTCTGCTGACATTAACGACATGGATCGTTTATAGCGGATGTTATTGCTGATGGACGTCTTGTCTCCATTAGTTCACAATTTTGTGTCTGCTATGATGGAAACATCTCCCCAGTGATATTGCGGCGAGTGCCTACACGTTACAAGTACCGATACGCACCGGGGTCACCTGTAGTGAGCTAAAGCTCTGACCAAAAAAACATATTCAACAACACGCATCTGTTAAGAGCAAACAATCAAAACCAAAAGACCGCAGAAAGATCGTTTTTCATTGGCTGTTGTTTTCAAATGTCTCTGATACCCCTCTGGCGGCAATACATGGAATTAGAAGCCTTTTGAACTAGCGGATCTACAAACCTGAAGTACGGTTAGTGATCGACCGCTAATGTATCCAGATCCACGCGTTGCTCTCGTCATCGAGAAAGTTGCAATGTGACTTGGTGAGATTCATCTGAGGTCATAACAATTAAAAAATTGGCAAGTTAGACCATGGCCGAATCAAGTGTAGTACGAGAAACTTTGGATGCCTATTAACAAAGTGTTACAAATGGTGAAGTGAACATTTAACCTGTAATAAGAGTTCGTTTTACTTAACGCCATAGGCTTACTGTCCGCTCTCAGCGGGACAGTGTGAACCACGTTTGTGAGCCCATAGCTTATATCTCGTCCTGATAAGAAAAACGTTCAATATGTTATTGAATTTCAAAACACTGCTATGGGTGTGTAAGTGCGGTAATTTCACTCATTCGAAGGGGTAACACTTCTAACGTGCATTTCCGTACAACTCATTCATATAGCAATGTAAGGGAAAGAGCTTAACGTTTCCATCCAGGCCGTTTTCTCATGCTGAACTATAGAATTAGTGACAGTACAGAGTTAACGGCGGCAGCTTTTGCCGCATTGCAGAGCTTGTGACATAGCATCACACCAAAATGTGCTCTCACCTGCTGGGAGTCTTGGGACTGCCGAATATGTTACGATATTGCTTTTTAATGCTTTGTTTGTTTGATTGGTGTTTTAACGTCGTACTCAAGGGTATTTCACTTATATGACGACGGATTGTCCACTTCCCATTGTACACAGCCTTATTACGGTGGAAAACCGGTAGGAAATCTCGACAAAACCACCCCGCGATTGCCGGAGCCACAACATGACTCGCCCATATACCTGACGGTCGAAAGGCGGACTCGAACCCGTGAACGGTAAATCGAAGCATGTTCAGTTCAGGAAGCGCACTCGCTACCACTGAGCAACGGCCGCGGACTTAAAAGTAGAAACAAAAACGTGTGGTATTATATTTTAAGTTGAATATCAATGCAAATTAACTATGTTTATTATTATTTTTTTTTTTTTGTAAACGTGGTTTACAAAAATAAACATTCCCGAGGTGAAATATATAATATCAACTGGAAATGGCATTTTGTGGGCCGTTAATCTCCTATACATCAAATCTAATATTTCATATTAGATATTTAATATTCATAAATAAACAAGTAATTTGGAATTTGAGTCTTCCTTGGAACTGATTTTTAGATATGTGTACGTTTCGGACCAGCTAAATTAATAAATTTCGCAGTATGAACTATTTATGTGCATGCTCACATCGATTGATACGAAGTTTTTACGGCAGTCACTTTTATGACTCGTATATGACAACATACTGTAGTAGGCCTACATATACAACAACATTTAAACAGAAAATAATTCAACCAGCTGTCATTTTAAATTAATATATTATATTCATTTGTGATTTTTTTTTTTTAATCAGTTAGAAAACTGACTTTCTTCTATATCAGCTTTGGCTGGACAGTAGATGTGAATGCGTATATTATATAATATACAGTATTGCTCGACAGATGGCCTATCTTGTGTTGTTCCCTACAACTTGTCAAACTATGCACAAATTTTCTATAATTCTCAGTCTGACTGATTCCGAACTGACGCAATTTACTATTTTTAAAACATTCAGGAAGACGGTGTTCAGAGCAGAGCTTACAATTTCTGATAAGAGTGAAAATTTCCCTTTTACATTCTTGATCCTTTCTTTTAAAAAAGGTAGCCGTTTCACGGTGAATCTGTGAATGTAAGTCCATCGGACTGCGTTTGATCAGGGTTACATGTGACATTGATACATCCAAAGGCCGCAACACGAGGAATTTTGATTCCGTATGGACGATTGTCACATAAATGTAATTGAAATTGGACAAAAACGCTCATTAACAGTCAATTGTATGGAAAGTGTAGCAGTCACGTCTGCAAGTCTAAATGGTGCAATTGGGAAATTACCGGCCAAACTGACGTCATCACGGAAACTTCCAAACCCCTTCGGAGAAGTTTGGACGGTTTCTTCAAAGGGATATCGACAAGATGTCTGCGCCCTGAGAAATCTTGGGGCAAGGTATTAATCTTCAACGTGGATAAATTATTTAAAGATGAAAACAAAATCGTATAAAATATCTGTTCTATGGGTTAGAAAGCAAATTTTATGCATTTTCTTATCCAATTGTCGTTTGACTTCGGGAGTATATCGCTTTAAGCTACATTTGTTTGAATGCTGCATGTAATCTATCTGCTGGTAACCATTTCACAGTTTCCAGGTTTTGCTTACAATTACATCAAAAATATCTGTACTGACACGGAAAGAGCCGAGTGATGTGTCCTTATGTTTTATAGTTTTGCTCATACATCCGTGTGTTTAGGAGGAAGAGACTCCTTGTACACGTCCTGCTTCACTACTTTAATCTGGTTAACTAGGTTGACAAGCCCACACTGTGCACACTTTTTAACTCCCGTGGACCTGCTTGGGTGATCTTGAAGAAATAATGTATCGAAGCGTTATGGCAATATAGTATGCGTTGATTGTTGTTATGTCAGATGTGGGCTTCCGTATGAAGCATCGAGCCGATCGATATTCTTGTTTAGTTTCGAAGCGCTGAACATACAAAAACTATAAAACTTACGGTCATTATTCATAAGACATAGTTTCCAAATTCATAACCTGCTGTTGTCTTGTTACACTGAATCGTCATTAACTTGTTGTACGAAGAAAAGCTTTCTAGCTTTACATTGAGCACTTCGTCATCTTGCGTAAGCCAGGTGTCCTTCAAAGTGGTCCTTAACTTGTATTTTTGAAGTCAGTTGTGTTATCCTGATTGAGTTATGTGAACCGAACTGATGTAATACCTATGTATGGAAGCCGAGAAGTTACATTCATACATTTTTACCATTTTTGTTGAGATGACCTCTGCCACATATCTGATGTTTGTTAGCTGTGTGTATTATGACGATAGACCTTGTTAAACCCAGTACACCATATTTGACTACAGTATATGTATTGTCATTGCTGGGGGATAACGGTGTTATGAGAGTTATGCAAATTTCCCATTTGTCATTAATAAAGGGCACATTCAAGAATCTCAAGCTGGGTGTTGGTGTATCTTTCAAACCTACGCTAGTACTACCTCCCCACCCGCTTAACAGAAGGGTTTATTTGGAAAGTTATTGGAGACATTATATAAGTTTATCTCTTTGGATTGTTTGTGTATTTGTTTCGCAGTGCACATGTTGGCTTTCTCGTGCCCTTTAGCTCCAAGACAACAAGAAACTACCTTCCAAACACCCACAGTGTTTTTTTGTAAAATTTGGATTCCCAGATTTACAAATATGTCAATTCTGTTTAGATCCAATCATAATTTTTACTGTAGTGTTATCAAGTTTGGTGGTTTGTTTGATTGTGGTTGAAGACCACATTTAAGATTTTATTTTACTCATATGACGGCATGCTATCTCAGTGGGTGGAGGAAACCAGCCTTACTGCAGAACAAAGACAAGACCGGACAATGACAAGACGCAATACAATGATATGTTTGTAAATGCATATACATTTGTATTGTGCTTGATTAGATTTTGTATTATTTCAAAAGCCACAGATACACCTTTGCCTTCACAGATTGCTACAAATGTACCGCGTTAAAAGTGTAACCATTTTATAGTGGCCCAACCTAAAGAAAGTGAAAGCTTACAATGGTAAGACAAAAATCACTTTTCCCATAAAGATTTTCGTCAAAAAAACGTATAACCGCTGAAAACAAAAACTTGAGGTAGTTTTTTTCTATCAAACGAATGCATGACACAGCGGTCACTCGATGTTTCGGTCATATAACTCTGGAAAGGTTATGCTGGAAAACTTCTTCTTTGTAAACGAACTTGTGTCAAAAACGAAGCCAATCTTCCAAATCTAGCTCGATTATCGTCGTTACGAGACCATCACTACGCTGTCCGTGTTATATAGATGCACCGAAATCATATCCTTTATGCCAGCAGCATACAACCGATGTTATCTCCCTGTCCAACTACTTAAATTAACAAAATGGACTTCATCGTGTTCAATAATACGGAAATTTAATTTGAAATAGGTGAGGTTCAGAATCCAAAGTATGTGGCAACTGGTTTAAGACCACCGTTATTGACTTCCGTTTTGTCAGCATTTAATATAGTTCTTATTAAAAATGGTGTGTTGTCTTGTTTTATTTGTTCTGGTCCTGAAAATTTGTTTTTGGTGGAGTATTTGGTAATAATCTGAAGTAATTGAGGTATCATCTGGTCAGTTTAATATTAATAGCCTATAAATAGGTTACATTAAGGTGTATTTATCACCGTTTGATGGAGGGGTGATTGGGCTGCTGTTTACATTCTGAGCCGGCTTGACAACAAATATCACACTGCAGCCTCCGTAACGGTCATGCCCTGTCACGATTTTAACTCGAAAGTCCAAAAGGACCGATGAAGGTATGTGCCAGGGGTTTTCGCTCAACGAAAGTTTGGGGGGGGGGGGGGGGAGCGGTGGGGCCAAACGTTAACATTACGGCTTATGGCAAATTAATGGTGGTCTTGCGCCAACTTTATGGGAATTCACTACTAAACGCGGGCGTTTGATCTGCGCAGTACATTCGAGGACTTGTAGGTGACACGAAGCCGATGGACAAGGGCTCCTTTGTTTTGTGTCTATGGTTTGTCTCGTCTTATCCTCGCTTGATCCGAGCGCAGTCGATAGTGGTGTCATGCCCAGATTGGACTTGTAGGCTTATATATCGGTGAATATATTCATTTGTTTAAGGTCTTGCTGGACAGCTAGTTGATTTTCAGAACACCCGTTGTATTAAATCTCTTTATATTCAGAAGAATATAAACCTGTACCATATATACGCATATATTTTTGGAAAACGTAATTACTCTGAATTACAAATATGTCGCAGTGGTGCCAATACAACTATTATTTCCTAAAATATTCCAACATGAGAAAATGTCAACAGAAAAAATACAACTGTCAGAAAACATTTTTACACAATGAGGCTGCGTTTACAAATGTGAAGTGTCTAACATAAATACCTTTCTAGAAATAGGCTTTCGAAAATGTAGAGTCTGCTTAAAACTGAAGTGCCAGAAATAGGTAGTAAATAGACTTGAATGTATGATCAAGGGGAAACTAAATTACCTGGCTCCGATTGAACTGTTTGTAGTTAGAATTTCAAATTATTCCATTTCACCAACACACTATTTGAATACTTAACATTTAATTCAAGCGATACAAAAAAAAATTGGTTCATTTCGAGCCCAAGGGTCCAGCAAAACCTTAACCCACTTAAAATAAAACATGTTCTCTTAAAAGGTTAAGACGTTGAACAATAAAAAAAGGGTATGAGACGATTCATGTTAACAAAGTTATTAAAACTTCAGTCTGTTTTTATTTACATTATTTACATTACATCACATAAATTTATATCTATATTCAATTAAATTTCTTATATATCCCTAAACAAAATAATTAAATTTCTTATCAGTGA
>JAVFBW010115047.1:0-15730 GCA_034783835.1 Mopalia ciliata | reverse complement strand
AACTGGCCGCGTAAATGGCCGCTGACGCTGCATTAAATGTGCTCCCGGAGAAACCGCTGCATCCAGAACTGGCGCTCGATAGCGCACCACAGCCGTGGGTCATCCTGTCAAAATAAACCAAACCTGGAATTAAATACAATTGTCGCTTATTGTTAAATCAAATAATGTTGTTTTACGTTAGACAGTGGATATCAGTCTAAATTGGTATTTGTTGTTGAGAACAGTAATTCTGATATTTAAGTGAAATCGAGGTTCATGTTGGTACCCAAGGCCCTAGATTTTGCTAATAACGAAGAAGCGTTCCTTCTATAGAACAATGTGTTCTGGACATGTTGGCAATGAACCCCAAACTAAGACCCTATGCGTACAGACAGGTTGTACGTTATACCTTTTGGCCAGATTCTATAAAACGACACAATTTTGGTTATTTCTTTTTGTACTTCCAAACTAAGTCGAAAGTCCACAGAAACAAAGTCTAGGCGCACAATGCTATTTCGGAGAAAAAAATTTCGGAGAATAACTGATTGATAAACTTACTACTCATTCTCAAACTGACTGTAGCTTTAATAGTATGTGACAACGGGCTAACGAACTTTGTGTTCCGCGCGTGATTGGAGGGAACTTCCTGCTGCTCTGGTGCTTTCTAAAGAGGAACAGGGAGCGGATATGTTTGTGATGTCTTTGTATTGCTTTGTAATGTTTTTTTTTGGTTGTTGTTGCCAGTGTTGTCAGGGGTGATTTCCTTCGCCCTTTGGAATTGCACGTCGTCATGTGAGTGTAATAATCTCAAGTACCAGGAGAACTAACCGTGATTGATTAACAAAGGCTATACAAACTATACAGCTTCTGACATTTTAAGTCAAGCCTATGAAAACTACAACTGCAGTTTTCCCCAAAATTTTCATTGGTTGTGCACTGTCACTGGTATTTTTTTAGAAAGCTTCTATAAATGATACTACTACAACCCAAGGGCAATATGGACAAGCTATGGGCTCCAAGAGGTCCCAGGCACTCCCTCTCAGAGGAGAGGGGTGTTCATTTTGGCTGATTCCCAAGGGCGCATGAGTCGCCCCGGGTTTCAGGAAAGAACCCATTAATGAATTCCATAGGGCCCTTAGGGATAGGGAGGCAGGGGAATGGTCCCTGTTCCCCTGGGGCCTTGAAAATTTCTTGGCGGCTCTGGCCACCGGCCCTGGAAGCTCTTGAGAGCTAGGAAGCCAAAGCCATTGCAAGCTATCTTTTTTTAACAAAACCATAGTTAAAGAGGCATTACTATAAAAGTTTGACTGTCAATAGTTTTCGACTAGGAATCCGCGCTCTTTCTTTCAGTTTCATACATGGCATAAATGAGCTCAATTAATCCATAGACATTTGTTTAATTCATCTCATATTAAGGCCAAAATATTGAGGTAAATTGGAACACAGAAACAGAGCACAACCTAAAACAAAACTTAAAATGTTACATTTTTTTTAGGTTGTTCAAACTTAAATCATTCTTATTTAATCATCAAACACCTTACTGTGATAACGTTGTGTGCCCTTTGGAGACTTGTCAACCATTATTGTATAATTAGCGTCATGTGTTTTTGTAGGTCTTTATGCGTTTATTTTGTTGCGCATCAGAGTTATTTCCCCTTTGTTAAACTGAGACCGCTCTGTAGCAATGAAACGTATAGACCGACATTGTTTGATAAAGGGTTAAAATGTAAGTCTTTCTTGCTATATTAACAACTAATAAAATCTGACCAAACATCGTATGGAGCATTAAGGCTCTACACATTGGTTACAAAACTGACAGGTATTGTCTGAATGACAAAGACGCATATTGATCTGTAAGATCTGCAATTGATTTGATCCACTTGCTCTGTACGTCACTCTGTAGCTTCCTTGTATATGAGATGCATGTTAAGTTTACATCACAATCTGTCACTTCCCTCTTACAATAACTTTTGGGAACCTTAACTTTACCCGGGTTCTCCTAGCTGTATCGGGCCATCGCCACTGGACGGGTTTGGGGGCTGAGGTCTTCCTTTTTTGGGGAAGGGCAAACATTTATTTAGGGTGTTAAAAGAAGTATAATTGTTATTTTCTTACCTTGTGGGCTATTTTAATCTTTATAAAAGATACCTCCTTCAATAAAACTGACGCTGAAGTCTGAATTTCTAAACAGATCATATGACACCTGGTATGATTTTAACTTGTATCGGTTTATGGCCCTATGTATAGGCCTACAGCCTATATATACATATATTAAATTTTTGTTAAATATTTCGAAATGTACTAAGCTTAAGTCCCGTATAATTGTATAAATTATCGCCTCGCGCGCAAGATAGTGTGTGGACATTGGACCAGCGTCACGTGCTCGATCACTCGCCACAGTTTCATAGTATGCGTAACTAATTCCCTGGCTGATAGATCCGGTACCGTTATTATATAGCACATGCTACACTGTCTGACATAGGATCCGACATAAAGGTCAGACTAGAGCACCAATACCGTATGCTCATGACCATGAGATTCGGTCATGTGAGATGACAAATTCAGTCATTCAAAATAATTAATTAAAACATGTACTGATATGACCAAAAGTATATTGACTCATTGTCAATATTGTCTTAGTCACTTTCTTACAGCAAATATATGGGACCTATGTAAGCATCAAGTAGTCACACCATTTTTCTTTTAAACGACGACAGCAACTTTGGCCAATCTAATTTAAATCAGATCTTAAAAACGCTCCCCGTGTTTTGATTTTCGCTATGAGATCTAACGCAAACACCCCATCTCTTAATTCTGTCGAGTGGTCTCTTAAATTGACCAATCACTGAGCTGCTTCTCAATAATTTTGGTTTGTAAACGCCGAAGATTTTTACCGACGAACCGAAGTTTACCGACTGCGTAATTAACGAATACGCACGCAATAGACAAATTCAAGACACATTCAAGTAATAAACTTTTAAGTGTTGACATTTCACCCGTTTACTCGTCGATTATGATATCAACACGGAAGAAAATCGGGCCACTTTCGCTTGTTTCGACTGGGTTCAGTGTTAACCACAGCCCCTTTTTATCTGTGTTTTTTATTTAACTGAAACTGTGACCTTTCATGAACCCCAGTAAACTTGATCTAATTGAACAGAATAGATGGGGTGTTTGCGTTAGATCTCAGTATAGCGACAATCAAAACACGGGGAGCGTCTTTGAGATCTGACTTTAATTGATTGCAACTTTGGGATAACCCCTTACAAATAACGTTCTGATCGTATTCTCGTGAGAGTTTAGACGTAAGAACAAAGTACAATAGATTCTTTTTTAGATTGTCCGTTGATAACGTTTTTCATGTAGAAATGCACGTGGCGTAGCTTTAGGCGTAGATCTACTCTTCGCCAAAGTTACGAAAAATCAAGCTGCTCAAAGACGTTTTAATACGTAAAAAGGGTCAACTAATTCATTTAAAAAAACAGTATTTTTTAAAGTAACCTAAAAAAGGAATTGCATGAATATGTTACTGTTTGATGTCATACCACAGTCCCTGTGGTTTTATACAGCGATCGACGACCGCACAATTGACGAAAAATTACAAAATATTACTGTACACATTATGGTCCAATCGTATTCTCGTGAGAGTTTCTTTAGTGGATGAGACAAAGACAACTTTCCTAGGCTATGCCAAGCCATCGCGCATTAATTCCCGCCAATATTAGGGGCGATATAGGCCTATGCATCAGGCCAGCAATGAAAGAAGTGCAAACAAGACGGCCCGGGTGTATCTTTACTTAGAGTCAATATCTCGAAGTATGAAGTAGAATTGACTTTATTTTAGAATGATTATGGTCCTGGTTTATGACCACGGACATGGATGTAAGAGTAAGTAAATAGATAAATAAATAAATAAATGAAAAACGTTAAGAAAATGATAAATAGATACATAATTAAAAAAAAAATAAAAAAAAATTAATAAAAAAAAAAAAAAAAAAAAAAAATAGATAACTAGATGGTTGGATGGATGGATGGATGGATGAATGGATGGATGGATGGACAGACGGACGAATTATGTAAGTAAATAAATTAATAAGTAAATAAAGAAAAAATATAAATAAATAAGTGTATAAATAAATAAATAAAGATAAATATAAAAAAAAAAACGAATAAGAAAATAAAGAAATAGCTAAAATAAACCAAAAAATCATTGTGTGTATTTTTTCACTCCACAATTTATATAGATCGAGAATCTAGGAAAGGGCGACAACTTTAGGTTTGTCATTTTTTATTTATTCATAAATCCTATTCATACATGATCTTCAGCATAAATTGATTGTTTGTGTATGTTTACAATATAGGTCAGGTATTATAATTTCGTTCAGAAGTCAGAAGCAACCATAAAATGTATTTAGTACCTTCGGTTTTTAGCGTTCTTCATCGTTGTAACTTCAGTCTTTCTAGTAACATTACCTGAACCCCAATTTTCGTGTTTTTTTTTTGGCTATCAAAAACGCTTGGTACTTTAGTCATATTTGACAACGTCTAACGCTGTCAGCCCTTGGCCATGGCAAACTGGTTAGCATATCTGATAAATAATCCTATTTCGATGTACCGTCCACGGGATTGAGTGCGCCTGTCGTCCGTCAGGTAAGCTTATATGATCATTTAATATGAGTGAGTTCGATTAAGCTTTATCTGTTTAAGTGAGGTTTCCTCTCCATTTTCCACTACATTTAAACTAGGAACGGTTTAAAATATACCAACTGTCGACTTGTTTGTGAGATACACTTGAGTACGATTTCAAATCCCAATCAAACAAATAAACACAGATCAGGCTGTCCTTTTGTAAAAACTTATCCGTATCCCTGTCTTCTTGAATGCGTGTTCTCTATTGTAAAACTTTAGTTGGTGCTTTAGTTGGATATATGAAGAGCTCTATTCCAAAACGCGTTAAATCTATTTTCATTAATTTTATAAAAACAGCTTTTTTTATTTACCAATGTAAATGTTCGTAATTTTCACCGTTTTCTGCCTGTTCGTGTATTCTAATATGTGTACAAAAATGTTGAAATCTCGTTTTGCAATGAACAAGGCCGGGCGCTTAACGCGTTTTGCAATGAACACATAGAAAGACCTATCTAAAACAATGGGATGCAACTCGTTTTGTCAAGAAAGGAATAAAACATGTTGAGTGCGGCTCTATCGCTCCATGTTCTGTGGCGGTAACTTGATTTTTGTTAATTTGGCATTTAACGCGTTTTGGAATAGAGCTCTTTACTTGTTTTTGAATCAAGTTGAAGAAAAGGGTGAATTGAAGAAAAGGGTGGGTGGGGGAAAAGAGGTGTATGACATGTGCCTAGCATGTGTAGGACTTGAGCCCAATAAGACATGGGCCCTGAGACCTTATATCAAATATGGACAGGAGCCCAGAATGATAAATAAAAATACAATATAATTTATAAAATATATTAAATAAATGTATAATTCTCTCCTTATATTATAAGGATTTAAATTCAGCACAAATGTAACGTTTGTTTTCACCTTCATTTGGAAATTTTAGTTGATATAAATAAGATAAGATATATATCAATTAGGTATTAGCTTTCTTGTTTAACTATAACAGTTATTTGAAATTTGTCTGTGTATACATCTTTTAAGTGCTGAAAAATAAATAGTAAAAATATCATCAAGATTGTACTTTTATTTATCATTCTTTGTATGGATTATTGTTAGTTTTAATACAAACTAATCCTCCAGGGTGTATGTCTATATTTGAAATAAGGGCTCTGGGATTATGTCTTATTGGGCTAATAACATTGGGCTCACATTCTGTTGGGCTCAAGTCTTCCTGGCCTCAAGTCTGTATCCTGGAAAAAGGAACCAAGCGCCAATTATCTCTTTCTGCTGCAACTCCAGTCGGAAAAAACACCACATGTAAACCGTAAGTACATATGCCTTGTGCCACATTGAATTTCACACTGAAGCTATTAATAATATAATATGCTTGTTTATGGTGTATACAAAAATGTTTTCTATATACAGTTGCAATAGTGAAAAGTCAAGTGAACAACATTAGTCCTTTAACTTGAAAAGATTACATTTTGTAGCATTTGTGATGTATGACCAATATTTTTTTTAACAGTTTTAGGCAAGAAATGTATTGAAGGTAAAACATGTTTGCTAGTGGAAAGAGGAACAGGAGACATTAACAGAGTTATACTATACTTGTTATCAGCAAATCTTGGAAACTTCCATTCCAATCAAGTCCATATTTTGGATTTAGCTTCCTGTAGGGAAGCTTTTAATAAAATATTAATATGATTGGAGAAGCAGTTGCTGAGATATAGTGATAACAAGAATTGTTATGGGACTGACGGACGGACGGACCACGGAGAGTGATGAGAATAGCCTGACTGTGGGCTAAAAAGAGCAAAAGGCAAGAGCTTCAGAACGACAGGTCTGAAGGGTTTGTGTGCTTTTTTTGTTACAGATCTGCTCCCGACATGGACAAGAGCTTGCCACACATCAGGGCGAATACAAATTAGCAAAATCGCAAATGTCAACCTTGATATGTACCTTGTCCTATAATAAAACTACATAAAAACATCAAGTTCAATATCCATTGAAGAGATGCTCTGTAAGCGCGGGAAAACGATTGCATTACGAACTGACAGACAGGGGAGGGGAAACCTTTAGTCCCACTGGTAGGTGATAGTGAATAAGCTTTTAATAATGCACTGGAATTGATGTGTTGCAAGCATAAGTTTGGATCAACAGTGCGACTTTTTTCCAAAAAACCCAAAATGGCGGAACAATAAAAAAACAATCGTGTATAGCCTAGCGGCTATTGTTCATCAGCTGCACGAAATATAGTGTTTATTGACCGGTCATTTCAAGGTTACGTTTGACCATAAATCGGTTTACAAATCTCAGCTACAAAGCAAGTCAAAATATTAAATTTGCAATTGTTCCATATCCGGTAAGTGAACTGCCCTTGAGTAGGCCTACGACGTTAAACACCAATCAAACAAACAAACAAACAAACAAACAAACAAACAAACAAAACCACTTTGACAGTAACACATGATTTGCACCAGTTTTGCCTGTTGGGTAAAAACGGAGAAACATTTGGTTTAAAACGCAATTTGTAGAATTGGTCCCAACCTCTTGTCTACCATCTGTGCATACAGCATTATGATTAACGAAAATGTATGATGTTTCTTTCTCAAAATATCATTGAGTGTCTCGTCAATACAAAATCGCACAAACTAATATCAGTCTGTATATTAGAGATATAGTTCATAGGTAGCGTAAGTAGATTATAAAATTTCAATGTTGATAAATAATTTTCAGGCAAATGATAATTTTTTTTTAGAATTTTGGATGTGAAGTAGTACAGATATGGAATTTGAAGGACATCACATGTGGCTATTTGGTGTATTAGCACTTAAGTCCTCATAACTGTGTTTTCATGGAATAGTCAGAAATATGGCTGTCCTATTTATAAATAGTTTATATATGTATCCATTAAGTTTTTGCAGAGTATTGTCATGTTACAGGACTGCATAAGGTCACGCGTTTATTCTTTTTTTTTTAAATTTTGAGCAGGGATGAAATCCACGGATTATTAAATATATTTTATACCATCATCACTAAGCGTGGCAGTGATATCTGTATGACTACTTTACATCTTAATGGTACATGCTGTTCACCGGGAGCCTATTTGTTGGTGTATGCACTCCTCTATCCATACAGCCCGAACATTTGCTTATATGCTTGCTCCTTTTAATAATTCGGACATTCCTCTTGCAAACGTTATACAAGGGTAATGGCAAAATGATAAATTAGTCGAAAGATCTGATTTTCTCAGCTGATATAAACCTAGTGATTCTCAGGTAATCTTAGAATCCGCATATAATAAATAAGCAATCAACTAGTATGTTCTCAACCTAAACAGATGGCAACTGTAAATTCCGTATACAATGGAGGACTTTGTTTATTTGTCAAGCAGGAAAAAAATGTTTCTCAAAATGGCGACGATTGCTTAACATCCGAGATGATGTGTGTAGTATATTTGACAACTTTCAAGCAACCGCTCTACTGTGTAGTATATTTGACAACTTTCAAGCGATCGCTCTACTGTGTAGTATATTAGACAACTTTCAAGCAACCGCTCTACTGTGTAGTATATTTGACAACTTTCAAGCGACTGCTCTACTGTGTAGTATATTTGATGACTTTCAAATGGCCGCTTTACATCCTTGAACTGTTTCTTCAAGATGTACTTTTTAACAGTCATGATGACTCAGTAGCCTGTATAATCAAGAGATTCTTGTGTGAAACTGGTCTCTGGTTACCTTGCTCGCTTCCCTTTACCTTCCAGTTCCATCCGTTGGTGATGTGATTGAGATTGTTGGTACAAATGCCCCACTTGAGTCTTGGAAAGCTGGCCAGGGAGGTAACTTAAACCTTGAAAGTCAGAACGATCGGGATAGTTGCACTTTTAGAAATGTTACACATACATCTACCCATTGGGCAGGGAAGTAGAAAGGCTCACAATCTCGACTGCTTCGACGTCTGGAAAGTTGGAAACCCCACCCGCAACACTTTCTAAGTCAAGTCATGGCCACTTTATTGAGTTTTAGTAAGCTAAACGTCACCTTTGTGAAAATGAAATTTTCAGATGAACAAAACTGCACTGTGAATGAACTTAAATTTCAGTTTTCAATAATTGTTATCTTTTATAGTATCCACAAAAAACAATTTTTTTTTCTTCTTCTGAGAAACCCTTTAGATTCTAAATAGAAAATGTGTTATCTCATGACCCATCTGCTTACCAAACAAATTTATATTGATTGTTTAACATAATACTGAAGGGTATTTCACTTATATGACGATGAGCCAGCCCAATGGGTGAAGAAAACCACCCTCAACACCACTGGCAACAAACAAAGGCAACATGGGACAAATACAGGACAAAAATGGGATTTAATACAGACACCATAAACAGATCGGCATCCTGTTCCCTTTAGCTTTGAGAGCAACAGGGCAACATGAAGCTCCCTCCAACCACCAGCCTAAATTTATGTCCTTTATCTACGTGTAGCTTCCATGAATTAGCACAGTAGAACTTTTCCTCAAAATTTACCCAAATGTTTTATTTGAGAATCTTTGAAGGAGATTTAATTGAGCTGCAAAACACTCAAGTGTCTCATTTTTGACATTTCATCTAAGCTGATGATTAAAGATCATATTTGCTTGTTTGTGGGGTTTTGTGCCATGCTTCAGGAGTGCCAGCCAAATGGGTGAAGGAACCACCTTCTACTACAGCGCCAATGGCAACAAAAACGGATAATGCAAAGAAACCACAAACAAATCTGCATAATTTTGTCTCATAGCTCCACAAGTGACATGAAGCTCCCTCTCAACCCACCTTGAGATCCTCTAAGTATATGCAGTACATTGAAGATAGTTGAGAAGTCAAATGCTCAATCAACTGTGCTGTCCCCTCAAAACACTGATAGTTATAAAAAATGTCCATCAAAAACACATGTCATCACCAAATTTTTGTGATGCAAATTAAATAAAGCTTGGAACTTAAAAAGTTGATTGTTAGACATCAATCATGCCCAGTGCATACATATAGTAGTACATGTATTAATAAAAACAAATATAAAACTATAACTAAAATATTTTCTCAAATTAAATTTTAAGAAAAAATGAACATACTCAGTAGAAAGATAGATCAAAAGTGTAATTGAGATTGAATTGTCTTATTTTGGTAAATCTACTTTCCAATTTATTACAATGTCTGATAACAAATATACTAACAAATTGGGACTTCAATATTTTCAAGATAAACAGGCAATCAAAAAATATAAACTTCAAGGATGTGATTTTTATATTGTTTCATAGCTTATTAATTCGTTTGACCATAAACCTTTGGTCTATATAAAGAGCTGAATCACCTTAATAAGAAATTAATTTTAAAAAATGAGTAAAAATCACCCAATTTTTGTATGCCGCGGACAGGACACTCAGGTAAACTAGTAAACTAGTTTGCAAACAGTTCACAGGACATGTATTCAAATTCTGTACTTAAATGTAGCACAACAGAAAACTGATAAATGAATTGCCTACTTTGATGTTTTTTAACAAGGTGGAGATAACCACAAGTTCTGCAGTTATAAAAACATCCCTGTAATACAGAATGAGGGACAATATTTTAAGAAAACCAACCATCCATCTTTCCTTTAAGCAGTGTATTTAACAAGCATACAAACTACTCGCTAGGTCTTAATACAAAACAACTGGTGAGAGTTAAACAAATACACTGGAGATAATAACAAACTATCAGTTGTTAAATTACAACCAAAAATCATTCACTTTTATGCCAACCCCTGATCCATGTCATTCTTATTTAATGCTGACTGTTCCAGTGTATAGTGGATGAATGAGACTGAAAAAAATAGATGCCTTTTTTGAGTCATGCACGATAGTTACACATTACACTACAGGCACTATACTGTTCATCTTGATTGTCTCAAGTGTCCTCATTTCTGTTTCAGTTTCATAAATGTGGCAGTACTGGAGAAATACTTCTGATTTGCTTCCTGGACTTTCTTCTCAGCTGCTTGAGGATTCACGATTTCTAAGCCCTGAATAATAGATAAAGACAATTTTGAAGTAAATGGAATATTCAGGAGCTCAGCCAGAAATTAAAAGTAGGGTGTCCAAAGTGGTAATTTTGCTTCACTTTTCAAATAACTGGGTTTTCCTATCTCCTGCCAGTTAAAATTTCTTAAAACAGGTTGTCCAAATGAGGCAATTGTGCACTTCAGGGCGTCCACTTGGACGGGTGGACGGGTGTCTGCCTAAGCCAATGGGAATATTGGAATGAGAACAGTGCAAGATTTCTGTTATAAAACCAACCGGTAAACTTGTTGTGAAATTAACATAATCCAAACAAACATATTCTAACGAGAGCCTCACTGAGAGAAGAAGGTTGGTCAGTGACTTGACCAAACAGGGCATAACAAGGGATTACTTCCCATATACTTTGAGGTATTATATTTCTTTTGTTCTCTAACTTTGACAAACTTAGCAATTAAACAGGCTTCTTAAGGGGTAACTCCTACAGTGAATAAAATTTAGTTTTAACCATGTCATCATTATGAAAAAAAATATGTCTACTGATGCATCAGCAATAGAGAAGAGGATCGATGAGTTTACTGTCAGACCAAACATGGCCTCACAAGTGATCAATCTACATTGTGATACATTCTAACTATTTGTATGCTCCAAGCTCTGACTGTGTTAATAATGTGAGGATTACATATAGTAGCAGAGGTAATAGAACCAGGGGTTACCTGTAATGGAGTAAAGGCCACACTTGATGCTGTACCAGCAATCTGCTTCTTAACAGTTGTACTTCCACCCCAAACATTGCTCTGTTTTGAAAGTTTTTGCTGAAATGAAATATACAAGCACGAAAACTTTATTTTAGGAAAATTAGCTACAAAACTCTACACAAACCAAGATTGAAAATTTTAAATAAATTTCAAGATAGTTTTACAATAAAAACTTAATTATCCAATAACTCACAGCAGTTGGTAAATAGGCTTTACCACAGGGGGTCTTACATGTTATTTCTGTGGCCTGTCACAAAATTAGAGTTTCCCAATTTATAGAAGTTATAGGGTACTTTTAATTGTAGTGCTCAAACATAGTGATCTTGGAACAGTTAGCAAATGGTCTTTTCATGAAAGTAAATGTCATACTAAAGGGTATTTAACTTATATGCCAATGGGTTGTCAGTTTTTCACTCAGCCTTTATTAACAAGACTGAAAATGCAAGAGGTAACAGGTGAGACCTAAACAAAACCCCTGCAGTTGCCGGAGTCACTTTCTGCGACTCTCTAATATACCTGACGTCCATTGGGTGGCTTGCTATAATATTGTGACTGTAAGATACATCAATTTAGACAAGAATCGCCAAAGTAAAGTCAATGTTGTTTTAATTTCATGTATTTATCTGAATTTGTTTCTCATCATGATAGCACCATCTGCAGACAGACACACACCAAACTTAATCTTTAAACATTATAACAGATGGAATATTGTGTAAATGCAAAACAACATAAGATCAAGTTGAGGCTAACTAGTTTTAGTGGTGTATCACAAACTTGGTACAGTACACTATTACCCATGTATTACTAAGGGAGATGTTACCTGTAAAGTTTTGGATATCCTGGCTTTAGTCTTGGAATCAACAGCTGGTCCTCTCACTCTACCTGATGATGTCTTCCCTCCCAGAGTACCCAGAGAGAACCCCAAATCATCCTGGTAAGCATCCTCCTCTATCTATAACATAGGACGGAAGTATACAGTTAGATTTGTTTCATTGAGGTTTGATTCCTTAGGGTTTCTTCATACATTTAACAGTTTGCTAGCGATCATTGATGTTTAACATCAAACTTTACTTACATGATGACAGACACCAATACTTGTTCTACCATACTAAAATACGATGGATTGTTTTTGTTTGTTTGTTTGATTGGTGTTTAACGTCGTACTCAAGGGTATTTCACTTATATGACGACGGACACAAATACAGAACATCAGAAACAAATTTGCTTCCCGTTACCCTTTAGCTCTGCGAACACCAGAGCAACAGAAAGCAACCTTTCTCGCCTCTTACGATCGACCAAGGAAGCCAAGGGAGTATTCTACAGGGCCATGGCCCATCCGCTCCCTCACGGGGTAAAACACGATGGAAAATCGAGAGAAAAAACTTACGAAAACCACCTCCGGCAATTACAGGAGTCACCTCCTGCGAGTCCCTCATATACCGGAGGTTGATACTCAAACTGGATTCTGCAAGCTCATTTGGTTTGTTTGTTTGTTTGGAGTTCAACTTCACATACTCAAGGGTATTTCACTTGTATGATGACGGATTGTGCAGTTCACACTATTCATTGGACCAGTGGATGGCACATCCAAGTAGGATTAGTAAGCAGACAAGCTAACATCTGAGCCACAGCCATCGTCGGATTCATTATTTGAAGACATTTTTAAATGTCAATGTGGGCACCTGTAACCGATATGAAGCAAGCATTGCCCTTAAGGCTGATAGGACATAAAGAGTTTTACCTCAGCAAAGTTCATCCTATTGGCTTGTCTCCTCATTTCTGTTAATCCTAATCTCTCTTTCATTTTACGGGCCCTGTTAACACATATAAACAGGTGAATCAGTTTTGTCAGGTAAATGCTATTGAATTCACATAACAAAATAACTACAATTTGAACTTGAGAAAGAACAAGAAATGACAAAAATAAATAAATAATAATCTGACTAATTTGAAAAATGTCACATATTTTTGCATCATGCTAGATAAGAAGAGTCACCTTCTACCCCCTCTCTTCTTTCGCTGAGTGTCTATAGGGGGCGCCAGGGGTTTGACTGTCTTCACCGGGGGAGGTTCCTGGAGTTTGTCTAGTTTCTGCATGATTTCTCCCCTCAAGTTATCACCAACTGCTCCGTCCAGGCTCTCATGGAAGCTGTCTACTCGAGCTGCTAGAGTACACTTGGCAGATACAAATCTAGCTGCTTTCTTCCTTAAGTCCTGAAACAACAATACAATCCAGTGAATCTAAAACACCAGGACTGCTCAAGAGTATAATCTCTGCATAATACGCCATCCGTACAAAGAATGAGTTAAACAACTGTAAGTTATTCCAGTCCAAGTCCATGAAGAATTGTGTCGATATAATTTTCCCTTAGTCAAAACAACGATGTATGTTCACAGTTATGCCCAATGACTGCAATGTCCTTCTGGTACCTTTACTTCTGGTTGGAACAATTGAGATTTCTATGGGATTATATACAAAATGATGGAGATGGTAGGACAATGTACATTTCGCATGTGAATGATGGTTTGTTTGTATGTATGGGGTGTAACATCGTATTCAAGTGTTGTCCATTTCCCACTATTACATGCTTAAATACGGTGGAAAACGGAGAAGAAACCTTGTAAAAACAACCCCTGTTATTGCTTGAGCTATATCATGTGACTCACTCATATACCTGATGGTTGACAGGCACACTCAAACCTGGGCATGGGAATGATTTGTTTGTTTTGTATGATTGGTGTTTAATGTCGTACTCAAGGGTATTTCACTTATATGACGACGAATTGTCCACTTCACACTGTACACAGCCTTATTACAATGGAAAACCGAAGCATGTTCAGTTCAGGAAGTGCACTCGCTACCACTGAGCCATGGCCACGGGAATGAAGATTTACCATCACAAAGTGTTATCATAAATCACAGATGCAACAAAACTGACACCAGATGAAGATAGATACTTACAGCTGGTGTATCCTGGACAATATCTGAGTAGAAGATGAAGCCAGTGTGAGGCTGTATAGCAGCTGTAGAGAATCCTGCTAGAGTCCTCCTCTGTGATCCCAATAACAAGATGTTACAGGAGGGCATCTTAGATAAGTTTGTCAGACCACCTGCCGAACCTAGCAAAATATAACAAGATATGATTGTAGAATCATTCCAGTGGATTTTCTTTCTTCATTGATGGTTGATAGCCATTTTGTGTTTCAGCCCATTTACAATATATTTTCACAACACAAAGTCAAATGTGAAGAATTTCTTGCTTTTTGTCTGCATAGAAAATTTAGGTCATGACAACAAGTGCCTGCACTGCTCATCCTTTTCCAAAATAATTTTATCTTACAATTGAGCAAAGAATAGAAACGCTCTTCATAAACATTTCTTACTTCAATATAACTGTATAGCATGAAACAAACACCTGTAGTGTGAATTTTTACATCTTTAAGAAACATATCTAGTTCATTTATTACAATCATACAAAAAAAATCTTATTGCAGGTAAGTATTTTTTTTGATAGATAACATTACTATTGTTGATAAGTTGATAAATGATAAGTTTGCTTAGGGTAATCCACACTGGCAGTTTTCTGACATACAAAAGATTTTAAGTTTACCTTGGCAGTTCATTAAACATATGCTAGTTATCACCATTTTTGATGTTGTTTTTTTTCTTCTTCAAATACTAATGTTTGTTTGTTTGATTGGGGTTTAACGTTGTACTCAAGGGTATTTCACTTATATGATGAAGGATTGTCCACTTCACACTGCACCAAGCCTTATTGTGGTGGAAAAGAAGGGAGGAAACCTCATAAAAACCACACCCCCAATTGCCGGAGCCACAACATGTGACTCGCTCATATACCTGAGGGTCGACAGGCGGACTTGATCCCGTGAATGGTAAACCGAAGCAGGCTCAGTTTTGTAAGCACGCATTTAACACTAATCCACGGCCGCGGACTCTTCAAATAATAAGATAGTATTCCAGTACCAGAGGTTTTAAGTTTGTTTGATAGGGATTTTACATCGTACACAAGAGTATTTCACTTATATGATGACAGATTGCCCATTTCTAACTCTGCTCTACTTAAATATCAAGGGGTGAGAACCTAGTAAAAAAAAAACACCCCATCAATTGCTGGAGCAACAACGTTTGACTTTGTCATGTACACCAACATTAAATCAGTTGTGCCAAAGCATTAAGGAAACCTGGTTTTACACTGATGGCACCAAATAAAAGGAAATAACACAATAGCAAATGCAAGGTTTGTTTGTTTGATTGGTGTTTAACGTCGTACTCAAGGGTATTTCACTTATATGATGACGGACAGAAATACAGGACA
>JAVFBW010115036.1:0-15731 GCA_034783835.1 Mopalia ciliata | reverse complement strand
AACAAACACACAAACAAACAAACAAACAGGGCAACATGAAGCTCCCTGCGAACCTTCTGTAATATACTAATGCCAAGGAACAGTATAGACTACCAAAGCATAAACAACGTTGTCTGTATGACTTCCAGTCCAATCCTAAAAACATAAAATGTTTTGAACTGCAGACCGAAAGTGCTGATTTACATATAAATGACATGGGGGTTGTCAAGTTTTTTGGAGTATTTAACTACACCCACAAAGCAGATGCATTTTTATTTCCTTCTAAAAATGGATGGGTTTGATTGTAGGTTGTTGGATTACGCCATGGACGAGTCTAAAATACGGTCACAGGATTTTACCTCTGTGTTAGCTTATCTGTCGAGAAATACTGTAGCTCAACCAATCCTCTGGCAATGGTACCAAGAAAACTGGGAAAACATGGTGGCTAGGTAAATGGTTTATTTCAGATGCGTAATTGTTTTTGAACTGTTGTTGACCTAATCTGGATCTCATTGTGGTCCTCAGTCCTCTTACGGTGGGTATTGTTTTCCCAGTGTAGTCAAATTGCCTTTCCTTAGCACTACAGGAATTCAAAAATGAACATGTTTTTTTTTTTTTTAACTTTACACATAACTAGCATTCCATCGCAGTTGTCTTGGATTCCGAGGAAATTATAACATTATAGGGCTTGTGTTCGATGTTTAAATATTTCCAATAAATATATCCAAGCAAATTGTTCATGTATAGCGTAAACCCAAACAATTAACGTCCAAAAACTAACTTGGCACTTCCCAAATCATATGATATAATCTGCGCAAATGTACTAAATTATATTTCTTGTATTGGATTCAGGGTCGCCAGGTAAATGTTTGGACCCAGGGCACTTCACACAAATAGTTTATACATCATCAGGGGCCCTATGAAATTCATTAGTGGGCTACGTCTGCATGTTATATTAACCACACGAAATCG
Organism: Mopalia ciliata; assembly: GCA_034783835.1. Taxonomy (NCBI): domain Eukaryota; kingdom Metazoa; phylum Mollusca; class Polyplacophora; order Chitonida; family Mopaliidae; genus Mopalia; species Mopalia ciliata. Next base: position 14,780 of record JAVFBW010115036.1, on the reverse strand, counting down.
TCATTTAGTGTCATTTAACCTTAGTGTATTTATTGATGGACACCTATTGGGATATTAACTTGAATATCGTATAATATCACAAAGAAATAACATAACTTAATTTTCTAATGAAATTATTTTATTTCAGATTTTCCCTCCGATCCCGCAGTTTGGGTAGATTAATCGACTATGTTACGTCGAATTTCAACACACAATTTCAGTTAGAAAGCGTAAGTATTAATAACAAAGAAACCATTACTTTACCTTCATGAGTGATTGTAGGTGGACATATCAAAACAAAGGATTTATAGGAAAGGAATAGGAAAGTGCCAAATTAGCATAGTCACCTTCATTTTCTATATCTTATTAACCATTCGTGCATTGTACAAGTTGATAAAAAGCCGCCTGTAACTCGCGCAGAAATCCGTATAAAATGATATCAACTACTATAAAAGTGTTTACAAAAACTCTTTGAGGGACAAACATAAAAAGAAAACACCCTGAGGCAATTAATAATACTTTGGAATAAGTTCAGAGCGTCAAGGCAATTCACAAATTTCTATTTTTATGGCTAAATATATTGGGAAATTGATGACCGTTATGTTTTGTATATGTGTGTAACCAAGAAATCGCCTAAACCTCGAAGGATTCTCGTTACTGTTTTTTCAAAATTTTATATCATGATATATGTATGAATATGCACCAAAAGCGTGCATGTTGTTCGCCGGAAAGCCGGCGTGTGCACCATCCACATGCTCATAAATAAACCCAACGATTTTATACCTAGATTGAGCTAAGGAGCACATTATTTTCCCCATTATTTCTCCATTGATCGGGTAAAATGCAAGTCAACATGGCGACGAACGCTTGGTGTCCGAGATGATATGTGCAGTACATTCGTGGACATCAGAGTGTGGGACTAATTCAACTTAATTATCTCCCTTGAAAAAAAGCTCAGATTTTTGTTTTACTATATGAGGTAGGCCCTTATGCTCTAAATATTTAAGCTGGGTTGAATTTATCAGTTTTGAAAAAATTTTGCCAAAGAGACCTTCACAAAAAGAGAATAATAATTAATTTGAAAGCAAGAATCTTTTTTGACGGATTATGTTATTTCTACCTTACATTTAGTGTTTTACCGTCACCTTTAAAAACGTGTTGGGTAGTACAAAGTAAAAAAAGACCGTGAACAGTCTACATACATATAGGCAAGTTCCTCAACGATCTGTAAAAGTATTTCGGCTTAAGAAATGATCCATCTACCGCAGCTTTGTCCTGATCAGTTTACAAAGCTGAGCTAATATTTATTCCTCAAACCCTAGGGATTGTTTTTTCAAACTGTACATTGGGCATTTACATGGTTTTCTCGATGTTCTGATTATCTCGATAATTAGATACATGGATTGCAGTTCCTTTGTGCTATGTTTTAAATGTAACGATTATAACACCATTAAAATAGTTATTATTTAAAGATGAGATTTCACGGTATTGTCGGATTATCGAACAGCAGAAGTATGGTTGGAGTTGTCACTGCGTCATCAAGAGATGATTTGAAAATGGGAGAGCATGACAGTGGGGATAAGCACGTGTTGAAGAAGTCACCTGCATACCTGTAATAGTTTCTTTAACTCGTATATATGCAGTACATGACATGTGGAATCGCCGTATAAACAGGCTTGTTGAAGTTTCATATATGTCTTTTAGCCGAGGTAAATCTATGAGCAAGGATAAAACTTAACTTTGACATGTGTGCTCGCGTGGCTCTACTGTCAATGATATAAGTTAGTTTTCTGGAGGTTTGCTGATGTTAAGCCGGCTCATTGTTTACCTATCATCTCTTTCCACCCTGTGAATCTGGGCTCCACAGTTTACAATCTTCACTCAGCCTATTATGGAAATATTTTACGATCCTGACATTTCCAATTGTCAAACAGGCCTTTCACATTGGGCCTATTGTTGTTTTTTTCTCAGCTGACAATTGACCATCGATGGGCAGTTGACAAGCCTTGAAGGGCTGCCCTAGAAGCAGTGTGTATAGACTGCCGTGTGTCATCCTAGACACATCCTTATCCACGGTCGCTTTTTCTGCCCGCTTAACGTGCTGCCTGGACTATGCTCGTGTTGCCGCCGAGCTGGTCATCACACGTCCCTGGCGAATTCGTCGTTAAACAAACTCAGCCACGGCCTTTTATTTCCTTATAGCAGGCACCCTGTGTTTCCAGAGGATTCTGTATCCAATTGTCTTCCATAAATCACATTCTTTTTAGATTATAAAGAAACTGAAGCACAGTTTGTCAACAGATTTTGAAATAGCTCAGACGTAATTTACAGGCCACATAATTGTAAGCACTAGATTTAATACTACTATATTAGGATTAAATTGTTGATTATGTGACACAAGATGAAGAAGACGGTATAGCTTATTACACGAACCGTTTGTTCTGTTACGTTAATTAGTCAGGCATAGGCCACAGAACATGATCATTAATCTTTTTACCATGCTTTTTAATACTACTTAAAAACATGCCAAGTTTGCGTGTCACCGGAAAGTCGCTGAAAAACTAATAAACCAAGACTGTTGTCATATATTTTGGTAGTGTTGATAAGTGATAAGCCAGCTTCTGTATAACATGGCGTGATGTATTCTGTTCCCACCATGATTCATCTTACGAATCCCGTTAGTGCCAAGTCAGTCATATTGTTTTCATACCTATGTCGTTATAATGAAATAGTTATTAACTCTATGTCGTAATTACGAGTTAGCTATGTCATCATTACTGGCCCTAACGTATTTCCAAGAAATTCACGTGGGGGAATTTAATTCGAAACTTCGTAGCCTAGTTTAATATGGACAAATCCAGCAGCTTACAAATATATTAATTAATGTGTTCTTTCTCTACAAGAAAAATTTGAATGTGATATGAGGGTCAACATTAAATGAAACAAATTTGTGAATTAAGAGTAGTCAAATTTGTCGGTAACTCTAAACAGTTTTACAACGATCTGCAGCTGTATGACTTTATCACCAAGTTCCGGTGTATTCACACAGTCTTAATTTGCCAAACGACGACGATACGATTTGCCGTAATTTACCTATGTTTACAAAATATAGTTCCGGTTTATGACCAAGCGGACTATGCCCTCTAGCATGGAGGTAAGACGGCGACATTCTTGTGTGAATGATTGCAATAAACAATTATTTTGTTGGTTTTCTTTATTTCAGGTTCAGGCATTTTATGCAAAATACCCAGAAGCCGGTGCAGGTTCGCGCGTGCGCCTTCAAGTTGTAGAAAGCATCCGGTCAAATATACAGTGGATGAAGAAAAATAAAGACGTGATTGTAAATTGGTTAAAAAGTCAAACACCATGATAGTTCCATCTGCTTTTTTTTTTTAAAGAAAACTAAATTTGTGGTTTGATGATGAGATATGACATCAGGGAAATCCTTTCTTCTCCTGCTTCACAATAGACATCTGCCTGACCATTTAAGTGTACACAATTGAGTTTTTATTAAACACGCTTTCCAGATAATATTAAAATAATCTTGAAGGTAAATTCTGTAACTGCCTTATAATTAGGATAATGCTTGTAAACACATTTATCATTTAATCTCGATTAATTATATTTTAAATGCCTGAAATTTTGTTTGAAATTTTTATGTTAAAACCATCCTTGACTATTCTTTTCATTTAGTGTCAAGCATTAATTGATGTTCCTTTTCTGGTTTATTCTCATTTACTAGTTGTGTGTGTATGAATTCAAAAATTGTATTAAAATGTTTAATTATAAGCGGGTTTCTATAGACGGACACACTATATTATCTTCACACCCTGAAAGTATATTGACGAAGTTATATAAATAATGTAGATCATTATGGATAATCTTCTTTAAACTGGGACGTTTTCCACTCATCAATGGACAAATAAATAGGCTACACAAAGGGCCATGTTTTCTGAGTTTATTGCCAGGTGGCAAAACTTCATTGGGCTGATAGTTGCTGAAAGCTATTATCTTAAATATATTTATGCCAAAATGTTTCTCTATTTGGGTTACATGTCCTCCGAGCAACACTTCTGTACAACATGTTGCCATTGTGTTTAAACACGTTTATCTCCCTTCAGTCAACTCGGCTCATATACAGAATACGAAACGAACTGAGAGAAGGGTAGTTAGCAGATTTTCTGCCAAACGCATAATTTAGCACTTTGAGGCATTACTCGCTTCGTATACATAACATAGATGTCGCTGATATTAGTTATCTTGGGGGACTGACATTATATTTTATTGCAGAGAAGACTGAAAAAGTTGCTGGCCTCCGTAAGGATTTGAAAAAAAAAAGCCCAAACAAACTGGGTAGGCTTATACCTCTAACGTGAAGAAGAACCAGTCACCTACGTTTATATATGACTCATCCCAGAGAAGGGCGAAGCACATTATCTGTAGAAATACTACATAATTCTTTGTGTACTCACAGTAATATAGTAATACTGTATAAGTCTCTTTTAACTGACAAAAGAAACAACCAAAAAGAGTTCTCTCAGAAACACTGTCTGAAGATAACAATCCATTCACACGTTATCCGTAAAATAGAAAAATGAGCGGCGGTATTTTCTCCGCCATGTTCGAGGATGACGATAATTGACAGATAATGGATTAGGACAAGGCTTGACCCATTGTGGAAAACTAGGCTTCCTAACTCTGCGTACATTATATATATTATTAGTGAATTCCATCGCGCCTCTTAAAATACGCGCTTTAGTGTGGCATAACAAATATATATTGGAGAGTGTGATATGAAATTTAATTAATGGGGTTTAGTGTATTGCGCACTGCTCCATTCAACGTACTGTCCGTGGGTTCGAGGCGTAAAACGAAAGTTTGCCTGTGACTGACAACACAGCGTGATGGTCTTTGTTAGGTTTTTTTGCTGCTTGCCCTACAACACCGATGTCATATCGCCGTAAAAGTGAAGAGCAATAAATAATTGTTCATGCTGGTTGTTCGAAGCGTCTGGGTAGGTTGTCAACCAAATTATGTAAATGTTAAATAAAGTTTGAGTTATTAGATATCAGTATCATAGAATCAAAGGGAAGGCAGTTCAAAGAATCGTTGAAAATGATCAAAACGACCGGAACTTTCTCTTGTGTTGTATAAGGTAATATACGCCCCTAGCCAATACGACGGGGCCTAGCTGACTTCTGTGTAATGACTCCGCAGACGGAGCAGTTATCAGTGGAATACAGAGATCATAATGATTTACAAGAAGGGGAATGAGTCAAGCTAAAGTGCGTTTTTGTTCCAGATTTAATTCATTAGCCCAGAATCTATTGTTTGGTTGTTTCTTTGATTGGATTTAACGTCGTATCCAAGACGGATTGCCCACTTCACAGTTTCTTGCCTTACAACGGCGGAAAACCGGGCGGAAACCTCATATAAACCACCCCGCTATTACCGGAGCCACAATCAGTGTTTCACTTTTATAGTTGAGGGTCGATAGACGGACTCGATCATGTGAACAGTAAATCGAAGTAGGACAACTAAGCGCAGTCTCTAACCGCTTAGCAACAGCGACGGACAGAAGCTATCGTGAAATGGCCGAGCTGGCTGGGATTTCAACAGCAGTAGTTAGATGTATTTTACTAGTGTGTCCACCGTTGAAACAAATGTTACATTCTGTTAGTTTGCTGTTATGGTAACAAATTGATTGATTGATAAGTGATTTACGCCACACTCAGCGGTATTTTAGTTGCGCTGATATATATTATCAATGTGTTGATATATCCATAGTCTATAATTCCAATCAGCGGCGCCCCTAACATTCAACAATCAATAAGAGTAAAATTACGAGCTTAAAGAGACACACATAAATGTTAAAAATGGTAAATACAATAATAAATACTATCATTTGTTCATCAGTAGCTGTATATTGCTGCGCAGTGGTTATATCTGTGTCTTAAAAGATAAACTCTGTTTCTCAGACTACACGTCTGACATTCACACTTTTTTAATACGGGTATATTTTCGTACAAATATGAGTGCCCTAGAGATGAAAAAGTCAACAATTCAAACAGATTTGAGAGTATATATTCATTTTCTATATGTGTGAAAGAGGATATGTTTTATTCACAATCAGAAACTAGAATACGCTACAATAGAAAGACTGACAGGGGCGCAACCAAGAACAAGCCGTTTTGTGATGGATCCGAGGACAGTATTTGGGGAACCTCCATTGAATCCACTCCATATTGAGGTTCAGCTGGTAATTTAGATAACAGTGTTTCGACGACTTATGTGATAGGCACACATGTCTCCAGATTTTCAAAATAAACTGATTTTATTCTGTGAAAACGAGTAATATGCATATTTGTTTATTAACTCAAATTAATCTACACTCTTACAAGATAAAATTACAAGCAGATTGTTTTGATTTCTTTTGTTGAGTTGTCTGAAACGTGAATATTGAATGACAGTATTATCGTTTTTTTATTTTCAAAAAACGCTTTCTTAAAAAGACAGTGTTATCCCAAAATACCGAAACTTTCTTTCGTTGCGCCAGTTTTATTGAATGTAACACGCACTCTGTAAATTTATTGACAAAAAAACAGTGTTTCGTGTTCCTAATTAAGTTGATAGCTGTACGATCGCACGGCTGTCTTGTTTTACTCAACTCCTGACTCGAGTATTGATGGGTTGATCTGCGCATGCGTGCTGGCTGGTTGAGGTTGCAATAGTAACGAGCATTGGTGGATTTTGGTTCTGTAATCGCCTTCCACTGTTTGGCTTGTAATCGCCTTAACGGACGTCGATCAATAGCTATTGGATTGGGGATATAAGATGCCGACTAAAGCTTCTTTGTAGCTCGTGGACAAAGCCAATAACTGTTATTGTTACTCATTAGAGGAAATTAAGTGAGCACGAGGGCCTCTATTGTCAATATTTAAGCAAAAGATCATTTCGTACATAAACACGACGCTCTTCCTCGCGCAGATCTAGAGCAAATCACCTCACAGTCGTTTGTTTGACTAATTTTTAACGGGAAATTGTTTTCACCCGCCCGACCCCGGGCTAAGACCCGAACGTTATTTGGTCACCAGATAATGGCAGTGGTCATTAAGCAGCCTGCCCACAAAAATACTTACCCTAATTAGTTTTCATATAATGTAACACTTTTGCTATTTGTTTTGGGTAAACAGTAATTGTGTAGAGAAGTGGCTGAAGTAAAGTCTGCCGAGTAAAAACCATCTGATCATATCAAGTTAGCTGTAGAAACTTGAAATCTCCAGCCCACGGGGTCATCTTAACAGACAGCGGTGCCAATAAAAACAGGTCTGCGTCACACACATGCGACACAACCGCTCTCATTCCTATCAAATCTCATTTCCACTGAAGTTTTCATCGATAAAATCCAATTGAAGACGGTTCCTTGTGAGATAGAAAGCCCCTTTCCAATTCTCAAATCCTATTTCCAGGCAGGTATTTTCAAACAGGTTCGGTTGCTTCTGATGCAAATTGTAATTCCGTGAGTGCCATCGCGGGGGTTAACGTTATCTTCAATTACCAATCCGGTTAACTACCCAAAAGCAAAAGTCTTAGAGAATAAAACGACTTTTAAGGGGATTGTCTCTGCTTTCGTAAACCCATTGAACTAATCTTAAAGTGATTTTATTACCTTCTTACAGAACACAGAAGAGCTCACAACAAGGTTTATGCTATTATTTTGTACTTTCAATGCCAATTCAGAAATATGACATAGATGGTTTATTTGAGGCTATCAACCATAAACGTGGCATGTTAGTTATCTAAATACTTGTAGGAATCATAATCCAGCTTAAAAAGCAAATCTAAGAAACTGACATCTGGACATTTTGTACAACGCATTAATGCTTGGATAAGTTGATTTAGCTGTCCATGTCTATATATGTATGTTGGTAAAATGCTATAATTACTGTATACTTTAATAAACAAGTAAACATAAACTAATCGTATATACACGAGGACTATTATAACAGAACTTAGTTAACTTGTTTATATACTCTTAAACCAATAATAGCTAGAAAAGATTACTGGAAGTCCTTGATTGCAGATGGGTCGAAGATAAAACTCAGGGATAATCGTTTTAAAAGCGAATCTATGGATTTAGCTGTCACTAGCTTTGTCAATCAACTTAAAGCGGGTAAACCCCTCAGTCACGTGATGGTTAGGTGGCCTAGAGTGAACGGGACAGAGTGGCAAACATACCCCGTGGCCAGAAAGCCCTATATCCATCCAGTCACGCTCCTGGCATCTTTTCTACCGCCGATCGATAGTCGAGCCAACACGAAAAGAATTCACTTTTATTGAAAACACAAACTTTCTAATTTGTCAAAGGCTATTTCAAGCATTGGGTTGGTAAACAGAGCCGATCGTGATATAGTCAGACAAATTGAATTGTGTTAATAGTGATTTTTAAATTTTTGTATAAACAAGCAGCTCAAGAGAAACTTTAATAGTGTGAGGAAATCATGCCTGCTATTACATAGTTATCTCCCCTATAGTTATATGTATTAACAGCTCTATTCTGAAACTTTGTCATATTAGTCCCAGTTAAGTAGATCTCGTCTCTGATTGGTTACTGAGACCAACGACCCAGCCATTCTTGGAGATCTGCGGTTTTTAATACCTTGAAGAAGGAGGATTTTAGGACTTTATTTGGATGTGACACTGTTATCTTCACAAGAGTAAACAGTTAAGTCTTCAGAGGAAAACAGTTCTTAGCGTAAAAGGACTTGAATCAAACTTGATACACTTGGACTGTTGGATAAACTTTTTGGGAACCAGCCCTGTTCTGAAAAAGGTATTCAGACAAAGTCAGCTATACGCTAAGGTGAGTAATTGTTTTTCATACAAAACGGTATAGAAAAATACAATTTGATGATTGGGTTTTAAGCGTTCCAGATAACCACAAACTAATACGAAAGAAATTGCTAAATTTTATAGACAACCTATGCCGGTATCTTCTACTTAGCCTTTAATTAAAGGTGGGTTATTTTTCTAATGAATTATATCCATTTTTATTATTTTTGTTACAATATTTTTTCATTTTCTATTGACCATATTTATTTTCCATTTGTTTTACATGTTTACTGACAGGCGTTAATTAATTAAATACCACCTTTTATCAAACGAAGTAAACTTTTCAGTAGACATATCGTGATTGATCCACAGTAGAATAAATATATATTATTGTCGACGGTTCTGCTAAAATAGGACGTTGATAGGATGCCAAATGTAAGTAATTATTAAACCAATTAACTAACATATACGTAATTGTGTACTGGATATTTGGCTATATGAACCCAGGCCAGGCGCATCTATGCTCAATGTTTTTTTTATCTGATAATTTTATCATAATTCATTATGTAAGCAATAAAAAAGCATTAAAATAATTTATTTTACAATGAAAATTAGTAAAAGGTAATTTTATGTGAATTTAAATTTAGAAAGAATCAGTATGCAAGCACATATAGAGATAAGAAGACTGACGTTAGACTGTTATAACAAGGTGATTATGCAGAATACAAACACGTATACTACAATATGTTGTTTCTTGTAAAATAATTTGATTTGACCAATATTAAGAAGGTGTACTGTTCTTTTATGCTCGAGAAGAATAAAGGACTTGCGATGGATCTTCACGGCTCACTGTTCTGTCGCGATCAACTCTCGAGTGCTAATTTTCTCTAATCCTTTTGTAAACTAAGCTCAGAACTTCTGTCCTTGTTTCGCTCTCTTACTTAAGCAGTCCCGAAAAGAGAGCGGAATATGGGGGATTTTGCAGCGTTAATGCGCAAAAGTTCAACTTTCAAAATTGGCATGTAACTGTGACTTCATGCCGATGACAGAACGACGGAGGTTTTATAACGGCGTTAATTGCACGTCTCGCAGCAAACGAGAGATGCTCGGCATTTCGCATCCATTCTCCAGGAGGTAGAAAGCTGGCGGAGATGTTAAGTCGGACATGGAGATTAAGAGATGTTAACTCGATTTGGAAGTACTTTTGAGTTGTTGGTGAAGAAAAGAGTAAACTGGAGTAGTTTAGTTAGACGTGAAGATTTCTCTCTTCATTCCGTACCACGCTGGTTACAGAGCTTTGATCACGCTTCATCAGTTAGGGTGTGCCCTCTGAAATCCTGAGATACCGAGGAGAACATGCCGTTCATCTTGTTATCTTGACCCCTTCCCAGTCAATAACAATACGATATCCACCAAAATTATTCCTAAGACGTGTAATTTCTGTTCGGGTTGTTAGGTAATAGTGGTGCGGAACTCCGCCTGGTCAGCTCGTCTTATCCGGGGAATTTTTAAGGGGCGTTGGTCGGAAAACTTCAGGTTAACTGGATTAGATCAACTAGACACTTTGCTCTAAAAACCGCGACTCAAGGCTCTTTACCGGCCTGTTGTGTGACTAAATAAGTTATGACTTCACTGTAATTGAGTGTATTACACCGAGTTATGTCCAGTGTACAGGTAGATGCGACATTCCAGCCCGCCCACCTTGCGTATTCGTGACGGTTTAGCTAAGTATCAACTTATTAGCGTATATTAACAAAATTTCTCTAAACAATAGTCTGACAAAGGTTACACGTACCGCGGTTTTCGTTCTGTCACATATGCCATAATGAATTTAACTGAGCTAAAAAGATCATCATGATAATACTTGTTAACTAAGGTGTTTCTTATTGTGTTGGAAACCACGACGTGTAATCTTGTTAACAGTCATCAAAACAATACACCTAATAGCGAGGAACATAAAGCTCCAGTGAATTATTGTCGGGGCTATACTGTCACAGGAGGATGCACAACTATGTAGACTGCGTATATCCATAAATCAAAACAAAAATAAATAATAAAACTAAACGAATAAGCAATTTTTCAATAGTGTCTCTGGTTTTTTAATTCGGAAGCTAGAATATTAATTATTATTTTCTATTTACAGTTTTGCACACAGCATTTCATCGAAGGTAATATTATATATATTAAATAGTGTCCTGTGAAAAAAAGTAAAAATAAAAAAAATAAAGAGCATTATTGTTATTGATACACAACTGATAATGAAAAAAGCTAGAACCTATTAAAATAATTTTATTTTGTCCATGACAGCGGCACCAATTTACAATATCTCTGTTATATTCATACAGACCAATGCTTTATGCACATTTTGGAAGGAATGTCCATTGCATGGTTGCATACGCGAATTCCCATCTTGAAGTTTACAGTTAAATACAGACTTACAACAAATTCTGAAGTTTATTTGGTTGATAGCGGGACATAACAAAGGTTTTAATACAACATATTTAAAAGAATATTTTTTGATTGTGAACAAGGCATATTAGTTGTTATCTAAAATTATTTCAAATAATCATTTCGAAACAATTCGATTACAAAAAATCAAAATACTTCCCATCTACGAAAAATGATTTGGCAGATAATCTTATTGGATTAAGATGCCTTTTTTCATTTGGTAACAGTTTGTAACAACTTCTAGACTCACAGATAGATCATTGCTTTTGTTTAACAACATGGCCATCATAATAGGTTTTCTAGTCTCATTAAATAATGGTATTATAATCATATCGCCATAATATAAAAACCTCTCTCACTAACACCAATTATTGCTTGAAAGAAGAGCAAAAATCTTAATAGACATATCGGCACATATACGAAACTCCTTTCAGCATCCGATAACTGACAAAAGTCATTACATTTTGTTGACGGACTATGATTAATTTGTATTCATTATTTCGGGACGCCCATTGAATAGTTTAACATAATATACCAAAATCACAAATCAGAGAAATCATAAACAATGAAAGGTGAATTTATACATTTCGGTTGTAAGAACCATTTTCATTTCTTGCAACTACACAACTGAAATTCGGTTTATTGTATCCTATACCTAAGTATCCGTGCGTGTAACATATTTGTCCTATTAATTTTGTGTACGATCTAAAGTGTTATAAAGCTCTCTCGAGTTCTTCCTTTGCTACCCATAACAACTCGAGATTAAAATATATTGAGAAAATTATCTCTGGGATATTTGGATTCTAAAATAGCGAAACTTCTATCATGGAAGGTCTTTGTCTAGCCTATATATTGTAAATATATGAAAGAAAATAACATATTGTTATCTGGTATTGAATCCCCCCATTGGTGTTTTATATGAAGTATAAGTGTTTGTAAAGCTATTTTTATCTATTTACCTACCTTACAAGTTTGCTAAGGTATACGTCTCCTTATATATTAGACGAGATCATTGAAGTCATAAACTCAGAAAGTTTTCGTACAAAGTGCATTTTATAAATTTATCTATCCTATAAATGTAATACAAAAACTATTTCTAGGAGTTGTAAATTTTTTCCTATATCTACACTTAACGTTTAAAATTTAATTTTTGTTTTCACACTGCATTGGCAAAATTCAATTCGTCAGTTTAATTATTGTCGCGATAACTGTGACAAGAAAGGTTTATAACGTTATCCAGATATATTCCTTTTAAAAAGATTAACTCGCAGATTTAACCTGAGTTTGATACCTGAGTCGTGTTGCGTTGATCGATAAAGTCTGCTCTATCAAGTTTATCTAATAAACAGAAAAGGCAGTAACACAAATGGAGCATTGTTAAGCTGTATACACGCCAGTGTTGGTTAATCTCCTTACTGTACAAGGGTTGTGTCATTCAATTATTCCAAACATCTCACAAAAATCCAGCCAATTTCAAACTTTACGCAACAAGTCAAACTATCAGGGCTAGCTGAAAGCACGGATATCTATCTTCAGTAACATGCTCACAATTCTCCAACTAACTCAATTTTTTGATTAGTTGCGTATTTCACTTAATTAATAAAATAAATTCATAAATTAATTCAATGAGCAGCGTTTACTAGAAACAATCAAATATAAACAGTAGACCTCAAACTGCCAACCAACAGCTCAAGAGTCAAGAATAAGCCTTTTCGATTCATCTCTTGAGGGAAGCCCAACCAGCATAATTATGTTTTTTAAATGTAACGAAAGAAACTATTGCTTACCGCCACTGCGATTCAAATCCCGGTAAATCTGCAAGCAGTATCAGCTCTCGAAATAACTCTGCTCCAGAGACTCGCGGTAAAACGACCATGATTCTTGTTCAGCTACAGGCTACAAAATGTCACACGGACAACATCATGTAGCGACTTTTCATCCAGAAATTATAACAGAACACGGTTTTTATGGATTTAATCAACGTCTGGGTTTATTGACGAGCAATGTTTCGGAGCAGATACTAGCACCGTTTTCAAGCTAATGAAATTATACAGAACATAATGGGGCGCTTTGTCATTTTTCGGATTTGATTTTGAAAGTCCTTATATTAATCTGTACATACACTAGTTGTGCGTTGGATTTGGTTCTTACATCATAAATAGCTGTAATTTTTGCAACTTCAGTTGTGTTCAAAATTGTCAACTTTTTCTTAAAGCCGTATCGCACATGCAAAACTCACAAATTAATAAGTAAAAAAAAAAAAAAATACCTTTCGGATACCGAGTTTTTTTTTCACGCTTAACTAAGTACTTTTGTTATTTTGGGATAACACTTTCTTAGTTTGGACACAATAATAAGTAGAAGGTCGGGTTGCTGAGTGGTCTAGGTGGCCGGCATTTACTGCTAGCGATTCTGTGTCTAACTCTGAGCGTCGTGGGTTCGATTTCTGGCCTTTTTCTGAAGTAGAATCTGTACAAACTAAGAAAGTGTTATCCAAAAATAAGGAAAATACTGTTAATATTCACTTTCTAAAAGGTCACAAAAATTAATTTAACACTTTTGTCCTTCGCAAACTTCACAATTCTTGTCTTTCGCAAACTTCACAAAAAGTGTTTGCATCGCTGGATAGTAGTTGTTAACAATGTAATTTCAGTGACATAAGCTGCAATTAGGAAGAATAAAGAAAACACCTGAATATTTTTTTGTTAAAATCTGAATAAAAATATTACCTTTGATTTGAAATGCAAGGAGAAATAAAGGGCAGGGGAAACAAACACAGGTTGTGGATAAAAACTGAACGAATTCCAATGATGTTTTAGCTGCTAGAATATGGTAACATTATTTAATATATATGTGGATGTGTTGTAGATTAAACTTAAAAAAATGTGATACGCCATGTTTGTCCGATGGAAATAGGCAACTAAAGTCCCATAATGTTGTTTCAGCAGTCACATTGATATTTCAAACAAGTCGGATAAACGGCCGTCCGTTAATCTTTTCCAATCGCATTTACTATTTAGATACCAGAAGCCTTTCTGGGTACACCTTGACTGCGGTTTATTTGACTTACTCTGGAATGCAATCAATTAAACCCTTTTATCAAATATAAAATCCTGTTTATTAATTATAAAAAATTTAATTATGATATATGTATATAATACAACCAATCTAAACCAATAATGGGAATCTTCTGAAGTTATTATACTATCAATTGCTTTATTAATTAAGGGTCTTATTTATTGTTTCACGAGTTAAGGTTGGTCCTGGGTATATAGAATACTTATACTTTATAGTTAATTTTCATAGGGGTATAACAGGCTGATAAAGGGGTGACAGGCTAAGCATTATCGTGACTAAGGCATTCTGTCACCCTGAATATATTTGCCCCCCTCCCCTCCCCGCCAGGTACACCAGATATAGTATTGGATGCTCCATATCATTGTAAGATAAAGGGGGTTTTCTATGTTCAATGTAAAAAAATATTTTCCATATTTTTACAATCGTTATTAACCACTGAACTG
>JAVFBW010115025.1:0-15731 GCA_034783835.1 Mopalia ciliata | reverse complement strand
TGTATGGAAATTGTTTATTGACGGACGGACGCATGGTCTCAACAACCTGTAAACATAAACATTCATCAATTGGTATCAAACATAAATTTTGAGTGGCTTGTTGCACTACATCACACTTGTAACTTAGCATGCATTATGATTAACGCTTACGCTGTTGGTGTACACAGATCGGCGCCATATAGACAAACTTCTATAATGTTCTAATGTACGCCGATCTGGGACTGATGTAAACTTTGATGCTCTATGTTTAAGAATTTATGGTGTATTTTAACGCCAGAGTTTCTCACACCAATAAGAAATAATTACAGTGTTTAAGCCCAGCAACACATATATGTGTATTGTACAGTCTAGCAGAGAAAGGGTTAAATACTATTTTCACTTCTGTCAATATGGTATTCCATCGCCTACGTGTGACTCACTTTGTAATAAAGGGTTAAATCTTTCGATGTAAACATCCCTGTCTTACCTCAACCATTTGTGTAGCCTACAGACGGCTGGGCCATAAACCAGGACTGTTGCCACTTTTCGGTCGCCCCCGTGTGGCCCTCCTCGTCATAAAGGAGGAAATACTGCTTGTACAAACGTGTCCTCTTATATTTCTTATCGCTGCTAATTACTTACCTTAAACGGCACACCAATAAGTCTAAACCATGATTCTAATTTAATGGCAAATGGTGAGATATTGGGAATGACGCCAATTCTTGCTGGACTTAGCAGGTATATAAAGTCAGGTTCTGTTAATGTGCTTCGATCTGTCTCCCCAGCGGACATGAACTTGGTAAAGCATCGCTTCAGCAAAACACCAGCAGTGACAGCTCCTAGTGAGACAGCTCCCAAAATGTACAGCCTGCGTCCAGTCTCATCGCCAAAAACTCGACTTAATACCCCCGCCATTGACGCTTGTCGCTTTCGAGCCGTATATGTACATACAGGATTTGACAAAAGTGTATACCATCAATTGAAACCTGTATATCTGTGTCACACAAAACCCTGAGGGTACAGAGGGTAAAATGCATGTGCGATTATTCTCATTAACTGTATACTGCACTAGGGCCCGCACAGTATATTCAACCATATTATATATGGTGTAACGTTATGATGTATCGATATTTGAAAAAAAAAAACAAAACAATTAAAACAAAATTAGAAAGAACAAATCAAAGTATGCGTGTTTCTATGCGTTTCTAACAAGAATTACTAAGGCTTATTCTGTGATTTACACGTTACTGTTATTCTTCATATCTATATATAGATCCATATGGCCATGTCCGTTTAATCATTGGAATTATAGATGCTCCACCTTTCTGCACTGCTCACCTCCCTTCGATTATCAGACATATACTGTAAAAATAAGTCTAGCTATATTTCTCGAGTTGGAGTTTGTGTAAAATTGTCTGTCAAAAACAAACGTTTGGACGGGATGAATAATTCTTGCTCACGTTTTCTTCTTTTTTTTTTTTTTTTTTTTTTGTTAGGAGTCTTTGTTCGTTTCAAACTGTAACAATATCAACGGAAATAAACAATATTTAAAAAACGAGCCTGTGCATGCTCACACGTCTAGATAGGGACGTTTTTTTTTTCCAATAGCAGCGTAAACTATGATGCTAAAACTTGAGTACATTATTTACAACAGCGGTGGTTTGACAATCAATTTAATACAGGTAGCTACGTTGAGAGGATTAACAGTCTGTCTTCTGTACATATACGGGTATCAACAGTTTCCGTCTATTGTATATTAAAAATGTTTGTTATAAGTATATATATATATATTCATGACTCCACACGTGGTTGATTGGTGTTAGTCTATTAAGAGATTGTTCTGAGCTTGAAGGGAATTCAACTTATATTTGAAGCACTCAGCTTTTGTAAATTGTAAACGGAAAATCTAGTAAATTCCACAATATATATCCATAAGTATTTCCTAAACATACATATAATAGGTCAATTCGATATAATAAACAAATTGTGACTAAAAAGATTGAATTACTTCTAAGAACTGAGCACGAAATAGGTAAACCCCTCATAAAATATTTCAGAAATACATTCTACCTGCTTTCTCTGCTTTCATTTTTCAGTGTACAGAACTTGCCTACTCCACTATTTTTACACAATATTGCCACAACCTTATACAAAGAGAAAAAAACTGAATAACAGTTTGTCGGTTCATACAATGTCGAATACCTTGATGTAAAATTTAACAATTGATATAAATGGTATAATTTTTTTGATCACCACATGCGATACCTTGGAATGGCAACATTTATTACAGCTTTAATGTAAATGCTGATTTTAATAAAATATTCGGATAAAATAGTTTATTTATGTTTAGTTGGTAGAAGCAGTTACCCTTCTTTTAAATTGATTCTAATATTTCATTAGCAGGCCTGACATATTTATTTATTACAATTTCAATATCCTACCGTTTTTAATCTTATTTTGTGATGTTCCACAGTCTTGTCCATAAACACTTTTCTCGAAATTCACGAGTTTGGCTTAAATAAAAAACGTTCTAATTTAAAATCTAGTTCTTCTGATGTCCCTGCTTTGAAAGCCCCTTCAGTTCAATCGCTACCAAATTGATACATAAACACATTTTAAATTTTGCAGTGGAACTATGCTCTATTGAATTACGTCCCACATAGGCCTGATGTGTTTAGTTTACAATTTAATGTAATATGGAAAAGTTTGATTAAGTTTTTATTAGTGCTATTCTTATTTAAAGATAAGACTTTGACATATCAGAAGACTTGTTATGACTGACGAATATGGCAAGCCGTATAACTTTTGCTATTATTTTACTTATGTAAAATTCTTTTCCACATCTGTGAAATTTTTTTTACATATGTTGAAAAGATTTTCCCTTATGTAAAAAAGAATTTCACATAAGGAAAATAAAAAATTATTTGACATATTTGGAACTCTTTTCAAAATATGTAGAAATCTTTTCAACATATGTGAAATTCTTTTCCACAAAAGTAAAATAAAACACCAAAATCTAACTATTTCAAACATGTGGAAAAAAAATCCCTTATGTAAAATAAACGTTTATTTTACATATGTACAAAAGAGTTCCACTTATCGGACAAACTGAGAAATGATTTCTCCCCCAAAGCAAGGGACCGTATCCAACCTTCATTTGTGCTCATATCGTCTTGTGTAGACTTTCAAGACGAATGCAAAGACGACAGAAATATATTCTACAAGCTGTGCAAGTTAAGCCTCGACAGGACACACTCCCAAGTCAATTAAATTTTAATAAATGATCATCTGTATCAAGATTACAACAACAACAAAACACAACGAAGTATATATAGGTCATTGAGTGCAAAGTCGAAACTCCCATAGATTTAGCCCACAGTCAACAATACAAAATCATGCATTTTAGTATGAAAAATGCCAACTAAGATGACAAATAAAGACCAAATATTATATTAAGCGGCGGGTTTATTCTTATTCAGTACTTTTTTGCAGTCTACATCATTTTATTTTCCCGACGGATCAGACATGTAGTAATGCTTCCTACAAAATCGGTCTATTGTAGTTTCACTCGCTTATTTTTCGCTAAAAATAACAGATTTGCGAAATGCAGAGGGTGTATGTCATTCCGATCGGATATTACTTTTCGGGCAAACTCTTTGCCGCTAGATACAGGCTGTGAGGGAGAAGTCTGTAATTGAGGCCGTGGGTGCTTTTATTTTACATATCTACAAAACAGTTCCACTCACCTGTTTATTTTACATAAGCGAGAAAGATTTCCACATATGTTGAATATAGGCTTATAGGCTTATTTCAGATATGTTGAATTCTTTTTCACATATGTTGAATTCTTTTTACATCAGTGGAATTCTTTTCAACATATGTAAACTTATTTTCCACATATGTGAAATTCTTTTCCACATATGTAGAATAAAGTAATTTATTTTACATATGTGGAAAATAATTTCACATTTGGAACAGAATTCAGCATATGTGGAAAATAATTCAACATAATTGGAAAAGAATTTAACATATGCAGAATAAAGGTAGAAGTGATAAAACGGCTTGCCATAGTTCGGGACCCTTTACACTTAGCGGTTGTTTCCACGGAAAGAATTCTCTCAAACTTTTCGGAACAATCTGTTTTGCTGATCATCTGTTTATGTGTAGTTACGTAGACATTTTAAGCACAGGATTTTGATATTCCTGTAAAAGGAGACTGGGTGCTGAGGTGGTCATATTGGAAAACAAATTGAATTATTTCTTTTTAGAACCGTTTACTGGTTCCAAATGGAAACCCAGTGGATACACAGTGTGAAGAGATTGGATCCAATAAGCCTCTCTTTCTAAAAGTTTGTGTTTGGTTCTGTCTTCAGAGGGGAGAATTTATATATTTTGAATGAATGAAGAGAGAAAATTGTGTTGGTCTCCACCGGGATTTGTGTAACAGGCCAAACTCAAAATGTGTCCCGAATTTTAACCAAGTAAAGACGGCAATTTCTCTCTACATAAAGCACAGACATCGGGAGGCTAAATCAGCATATTTTTGATCTAGATATTACTCACAATGGGGGGTTTTTTTTTTTGCCTACCTACAAACCATACTACCGTTAATACTTATAAACAACATTTTTCAGTACGATTCATATCGCGACCGCATTCTTATACATATTATACGGCATCCGCCCAAGGATCATGACCTTATTCCCGAGTATGTTTATAATTAATCCCGCTAGTTTAATTAAAGTTCATTTATTGATCGCCCCGGGGGGAGGCTATACGCTTATTGCATCGGTCTGTCGTTTCAAAATCGTCTAGTTTATAATTGCTATTATCTTATTTTACATAGTACTTTTACCCACGTGTGGATCGTGACTTGCGTTGCTATACATATTTTCCAGGACATTCAATAAACGTCTTGGACGTTTCCACCATTTTCAACGCCCCCGTCTTCCCCATGCATGGTGTTATACTACTGCAGACCAGGCTCCTCATGTCTTAACAACCTCGACCATTTCCGTAGAGTAAATAATCTCTGAAGGAAAGTTTCATTTCAGGGAAGGTAACTCACATGGAGTTTCTTTCATCCTAGTACTAAGTTATCCACGTGGTTATTTTTTACGTCTGAAGACTATTGTTGCATTGATTTGATGACATTATTATTAAAATACTTACAGCGGACGAAATTTAATTATCTGTATCAAGTCATACACAAAAAAAATAGTGTTTTGTTTAAATGCGATTTTTAATGCGAGAAAAGGGCTAGTTTGATGCGGCCTTTTTTTTTAACAAATCTGCGGAGTACTTTGGGTGATTTCCACGCAAGTGCACAAAACATTCCGGGTTAACATTGCATACTTTCGTGTAATGTTATTGCTTTCATTCACCTCCGAAATAACTGCACCGGTACGGAGAGTGTCGAAGGATGTTCCGACATGGAGGTTCCCCTGATTTAGCGGGTTTTCAGCAGAAACTAACAAATGCTTCGCAAAACGCCAAGAGTTAATGTGCTTCTGATCAGATTGGAGCTTATTTGACTACAACCGTCGCCATCTTACCACCATGACATTGCATTTTGTCCACGGCCATTTTGAATGTAGGCATACTTGGTAAATTACCGCAAATTGTCGTTCTTCAAATTACAAAGGTATACATAGACCTGGACTAAATACCGTCAGTACAAGTTCGTAAGACAATTGGTCCCCTTATAAGAATTGAATGTAAAGACCAGGAAATATATATTTTCAATGAATAGCCATCTTTTTTACATAATCAGAAAACAACGAAGTGTCGGCGTAAAAATATTGTTATAACGGACAGGCTTTTATAAATTAGTAAATGTTAAGAGTGTCTCAATTAGAATGCCAAAAACACTATGAAGGTACAGTTTTCATGGCAATAGTTAAATGCAAGTTCACCATAACATAAGCAAAATGGATTTAGTACCTCCTCCGTTCCGTTGAACCAAATACGGGAATCTCCACACACTACCCATACCGACAGCGTAGCCCAAAGTCGACAAGAGAAACTCTACCGGATTTCTCCAGTGTCCACGTTCAGACGAGTCTCTCTCAGCCTCAACAACTTCCCTTCCTCCAGGTACCATCTTGTTGTGTGAGGGATATAACAACTGCTACAATATCTCTGTGCCACTGCTTCCCGTTGTCCAACAATAAACCCGGCTATATCAAAATTTGACTAAGTAGAACGACGGCTGAACTGTTTTTTGGTTGGGTAGGGTTGTCGGAACATACAGGTTCATTAGTATCGCAAATCAACATAATGTTAAATCATTTCAGTTAAAATATAACTACACAAAATATGTATACACACAGGTAAACACTCAGGTAAATGAAAATGAAACAAATTTTAGGCTTATCCTACCAGCAAGGGATTTCACCCTCGTGTGAGGTAGCTCTTGCGAATGCTACCACGTAATCAAGTATCAAGTATCAAGCGTGTTTTGTCTTCGAGGTCTACTGGTTTCTGGGGTAATTCTAGCCTCGCGACATTTACAACGACGATGAAGTCTTTCGGCCACGGGGTTTTCATTTACCTTTTTACACGATTCAGTATGTACTTGGTGATGGCTTATGATATTGTCACCAAACAAAGCGTTGAAATCTCATTTGTAATTAATACGGGGATTGCTATTATGGAGACAATTAAAGTTTGAGAACTTTGTGCTTTTTAGATAAAAAGATTAAAAGTTGTAAAATCACATCACAACAGTACCCTGCTGCATGTAAAACTTATACCACAGCGTTGCCGTACATGTTATGCATACAAATCGGATTCGACTTTTAAATCTTTTAAATGTCCGTTGGTTTGATCCTATCTCAACACTGACTTTTTCTGTTTATCGCATTTTCTTAATCGGTTAATTGGCCGTAACATTATAAAGACAAAAGAAGTCTGTTATTATGCTTAGCGGCGTCATGACGGCGTCAAATTACGTTATGCAACGTTACCACGGCGTCGACGGACGTTATGCGGCGTTACCACAGCGTCGACGGGCGTTATGTGCGCAGTAATAATAAATAATGTCATGCTGAAATGTAATTTTGTTGGTGCGAGATGGAATATATTGAATGACTCGTTTATATCAGTTTATCAGATTGAATCGCACGGAATTGTAGAAGACAATTCACAGCATAATAACTTTGTTACAAAGCCCATAACTATATAATTACACAATGTTCACTGATAAAATCTCTACGGACCGCCAGTGGAACAGAGATAAATAGTTTTGAAGAATAATGTTAATGAACGTTTGAACAGCCAGTCCGAGTAAATATAGAAACGTGTTGTCACAACCAGCTTCACAAACACACTACGTCATCGTACATCGACGTCATAATAACACTACATCACGAACAAGCGACATTATATTGACGCTATACATCACAATCACGCCAAGTCAAATATTGTTCCAAACTTAAAGCAACCATGAAGTTCTTCGCGATTGCAGCATATCTCTGCGCGTTAAGCATTGACATTTGGTTACTAGAAATTAGTATCAATACTTTCAACGATAAGTAGGTATAATATACACTACATATACGTTGTAAAGTTATTTCATGGAAAAGCTCAAATTTTAATCCGAACTGAAAACATTTGTTTTGCACAAATACATTGAAAGGCTAACTCGTCTGGCTAACGCAGCCCAATTTTAACATATGCATATTGGTATATTTCAACATCAGTCTCAAGAACTTAGATGAGCAAACTTGTGCGTTTCTATATTAAATAATACACTAAAACTTTACTTTACTTTACTAACTGAAAATTATTTCTTAAATTTAGTTAATGATCAAACACTTTGTACGATATTACTGGCTATTCAGGGAAAGTTGTAGGCCTACAGTTAAACTCTTAGACAATATGGCTCTAATGGAACGCTTTTATGTTCTACAGCCATGGCTCTGGTGGAACCCTTTATGATTCTGTATGAAACCCGCAAAAAAACCATTCCAAGTATTTCTCCAACATGGAATCTTACTCTTTTCTTACAAACCCTCAAAGAACCATTACTTTAAAGACTGCATATCATATAGCATATAGGAGGAAAAGCTAGTCGAGATAAACACGTTTATGATTATCTGATTTGTATCCTCTAGATGTAAACCCGATCAACCAACTTTACCTGAGAGGGTAAAGGTAACTATATGGGGTACCTTGGGTACCATGGTGGAGACCACTCTGCCAATTAACCAGCCCGGATATGGCAGGTATGTCAATGTTAATTATTTCTCTTTTCTTCTTTTTTTGTCTCTCTTTTCAGTTGGGTGATCTACGCAATGTCATTCATAGGTTGACTGATAAAAGTGATTAATAATTAGGGTTAGGTTTTATCAATTTTAAGCTAAATGATTCACATGGAATCATTTATCTAAATAAGTTATAGCAGACATCAAACTAATGAAATTTGGTTATATAATAATGTGGGTTAAGACCATAAGGCTGGACTGATGAATATCGGTAAGCTGTTCAACATGGCTTGGTACAAAATGGGTTAGCTGACTGGTCAATACGGGTTGATTTATCAACATTCCTTGGTACAATATGAGTTGGCTGATTGATCGATACGGGTTGAGTGGCCAATACGTGTTGACTTATCAACATGGTTAGGTACAATATGGGTTGGCTGACTGGTCAATACGTGTTAGTTTAAACATAACTTTATTAGACGGGAAACACCTTAAGCCAAGGCTTATCTTGTGTCTCCTGAGAATAACATAATACACATACGGTACATTAATTATTACACATTATGTAATATTTATGCAGGTGCAGGACTATACAAGGTGCACGAATAATAGAGGTAATATATTTGGATTTGGACGCATTCTGTACTGATATACAAGGTTGTAAATAGTATGGACGTTGAGTTATATAAATATACAGTTTAATACTCCAACAAATATGCAGCATTCTATATATATTATATAGATATATATAATATATAAGATGTCATCATCATCAAGAACAACAATTAAATAAATAAATATATATGTACATATGTATACATATATATATATACACACAATAAATATACATACACACCCATACACAAACATACATAACTATATATACACAAAACGGGTTGACTTATCAGCATAGTTTGGTACAATATTGGTTGGCTGATTGGTCAATACGGGTCGACTTGTCCACATTGCTTGGTACAATATGGGTTGGTTGATAGGTCAATATGGGTTGACTTACCAACAAAGCTTGGTACAAGATGGCTTGGTTGATCAATATGGGTGGGCTATTTGATCAAGATTGGTCGGTTATTGAATGCACATGGGTTGAAGTACAAATATGAGTGAATTGTCTAATGTTCATTGATTAACTAATTGACTGATTGACTAATTGATTTCACTCTTGAGTTTGGGTCGGCTAATTGATTTGGATTGATAACTAAATACTGGTTTTATTTATTTAATTTTGTACGCACTTTATTAACTGTTATGTTGTGAATTGAAAATAGGATGCATTTATATATATGTCAAATATTTATCTTCCGGTACCAGTATTCTTTTTTGTCTTATATTTCAGAAAATGTTGACATGTTACACAATTATTTGATTTTCTGTGTGATGATTGGTTTTTTGTTTCGGATAGCTGGAAATACGAAAACGTGAGTTGTTTTGCTTCAGAGTCATGCGTTAGCTATTATCAAGTTATCATGATAAATGCACCAAAGAATGACATAAATTTATTCGATATCCGTCTATTCATAGAAGGAGTTAATTTCTCACTCATTAATCAAAAAACTAATCATAGCGTGCTTATCTTCTTCTAGAATGTATAGTTTTACCAAATGACAGCGGCTCTCTGCGAATTAACTCGAATTCTTGTCATAATTTCAGCTTTACTAGTTTCAATTTTGACACAATTTCAGGAAAAAAATTAACCCGGTTATGCCCATATTAATTGAGTCATACCTTTGTGTTTTTCCAGCTGTGAGAGGTAAATACAGCCGCAAAAGTAAAGTCTTGAAAAATGGTAAGTCAAATATCAATTGGAATCAATAGCATTATTTTAATAAAAAGTATGAATATAATATCCATTTCACTGTTCAGCTGAAGTCAATCAATCACCTTAAAATTGTGTTTTATAACTGTTTGGCCGAATCCGCCAATCAGATAAACCATGCATAAAAACAACCAGCTAACAAGAACAGCTCCGAGAGACATACACAATCACTCAGTCATTTAAGCATTCACTCATCGAATCAATCAAGGAACCAAGAAGCCATCCAACTAAGTATCCGATGATCTGATTGGTCAAGATGGTCTTATCTACGATTAGCCCGGCTTTCTTTGTTACCTAATCATTGTAACCATCATTTACAGAAACATAAGAAACTACATAAACTGACACTGGCAAGAACAAAGGCCAAAATCGCTGCATGGAATATTGTGAAATTAAATTAATTAACGAAGAAATACATTAGTCAATCCATCAGTTAATCAGTAGTGTAGGCATTTCATATTTCCAGTTGACAAGCAGGGAAAGAGAGACAAACACAGTGTGGGCGTTGGTTTGAAAGGCTCGTCTGATGATCCTTCAGTCTCCGGCATGGCCAACAATTCTGTGGTTTTGGCGAGGACAAAAATAAAGAAAACAGGTGAGGTTCTTCGGTGTCTAGCGTCACCGTGAAGCGCCATGTGAATATATTGACAACACTCCATTTGTGTTTAATGAACTGATCAAAGACAAATGTCATCCCCATTAGTTTTAGAGTTCACGGCTTGAATTCAACTGTCTTCATATAAGTAACATTTTCCGGAGTAGGCTGCCAAGATACGATCTGTCGTATTTGCTGCTGAATGCAGTGTAACTTTAGGCAGATGTTATTGTGTTCAATATCAGATGGAATTGTAATATCGCTAGGGTTATTAAAATGACATACGACAAACTTATTGTTAAGATACAACTAGGATAAAGTGACTAAACCTCATTGAATATGACATACGTGAGTAAATCAAAACTTAGACAACAACAGCAAGTGATTAATGTTTTACAAATGAAAATAATGAGTTGGTAAATCTCACAGACAGAAAATCATACTTTGTGGATAGATCTAGACTGTTATTAAACGTTAAATGTTTGGATATTATATGTTTTAGCTCCCGCATTATTGTATCTCTTTTGGTCAATAAAATATATCGTTCTTAAAGACCCAGTCATCCCCGATACCGGTATGATTAATAACCATTGTACAGGTAAGGGTGGGTTAGAAAAGAAATCCAACAAAAATATTTTACAAAATTATCTTGTAAATGAAGAGGAGAGACAAAATCTGTTGATGTATAATCATAGAATCACCTTTAGGTTAACAACAAAAGACGACGTAGTTCTTTTAATGATTTACAGACAAATCGTGTTAGAAATTGAGGCCAACCACGCCGTCTTTTTTAATGGAATTTCCGAGAAATATAATAGTTCGAAGCTAGGGTATTATTTAACTGACAACTAATAGCCATTGGTATCAATTGTGTCAATTTTATGTACAGATAAAAATTTCAAAACTATTCTAAAGTTGGCAAACAAATCAACAACAAACCGATAAGTTAGGCCGGGGCTTTTGTCCTTTATTTGGCAGATAAATTGTGTGAGATATATTGTCTCTTTTTTCAGTGAAACGAAGTTGTTCAATCGAATCAGTATTCAATAAGCAAAGAAGACAAGAAAGGCCATTACTTATTCTGCTGGACAATATATGAAGCGTGAGTTAAAATAAAATTAATATCATCGTCTGATCAACTGCCAAGTGCAAGTTTTCACCACGGGTTCTTATATATATATGGGAATTGTCTTTAAGAAAATAAACAATAATAATTCGAGAATATTTAGGGGAGGTTGGAACGAATAGTTCAAATTTCTTCCCATCTTGCAGATATCTGAATATATCACATCGCATATTGGAATTTTCTTTTACAAAATAAATACAACTGATTTGAGAATTTTTTAGATGCTTTAGTTGAAGTTCTTCGATCAAAATCGTGTTTGTCTCTTTAAAGGTGTGACCTTAAAACAAAAATTGTAAGCTATTGAATAGAACTGAATCTATTTTATAACATATATAATTTTCTGTTATAGGTCACTTAATCCAGAACAGGAACAACAACAACAGCTCCAATAAAATGATTGAATATAATTTAGTGGAAATAACTCGGTCCTTAGTAAGTCATCCAATTATATTGTTTTGTTTTAACTGGGCTATTAACAGTAAACGCTAGGTTATGATAAAATGTTTTATTTAGCTAAGGTTCTTCGTTATAAAAGTTCTTTTAATTCAATCTGAAAGTTTTGTTCAGGGACTTCGCTCTCATAGTTAGAACTTTGCATTTATGCATATGTCGCAAATTAAGACTTGCCCAGAGATTGAACCTACAACTCTCGTAATGAGACCCTAACTCACCAGCAGTTAGTGCTAAGCTAACCAATCTTACACACCTCTTGCTAAGAACATATGGATGTAAATACCGTCTCATCGTTGTTGTCGTTACTGTATCGCCAAAGGTATTCGCTTTCCACTTTAAAAGGAATGTATAAAAGGCCACTAAAAATTGTACGACACCCTATGTACACATAGGTATTACATACAGAAGTCACTTTTGTTTTTCAAAAATGTTTCATACCAACAAAGTGATGTCCAACAAGTTAACTACCAGCGAAAAGGTATCGAAAATCTCTGTTTCCGAAGCCTACATTTATCATATGCAGAGGGGAGAGGATTTTGAGACAGTGAGCGACCCAGAATTTATTTTATAGCGAAATTTAATACATTCCTTTTAAAGCTGACGGTTAGTTGGTATACTACTTATACTTGGCATATTAAGAACACCAAGGCAACGAGACCCGCTAAAATCACCACCCAGTCCGCTACAATGATGGCTGAGATTGAGGTCGATGGCGGTATCGACCTCACAGTGTATAGAGTAACGGGAGTACAGGGATTGATAAGGAATGTCAGCTATCAGACCCACCGCCTGACATGCAGGGGACTGGTAGTCTATGACAAGTCCACCACCTGTATCTGTGGGCCGGGCTGGCATTTTTAATCTCAACATCAACCACCAGTTATATAAATTCGTCCCTTTACTCTCATAAATTTCTAAACTTAACAAAGTTTTAAAAATATTTTCGTTTCTAATTGAACCTTCACTGCCCCATGACCTGATGTTGTCTATTCCAGGTCGTTTTCATACGAAATTATAAAGCTGGTTTTTGTATTCCTGTCACTCAATCCCGCCATCCTGTACATTTTTTATTTTTCTGACATTTTGTTCACTTCTGATATACAACAACTCCTTTGTGTTTATATATAAAATGAAGCATTGAGTAGCATTAACAAAATAAAATAGAATTAAACAGAATTTTCTTGAATTATTTCCTTTCTTTATTTGGGAGTGGTCAATATGAAAATCATAATATAAGCTTGAGCATGGTCAATGTTAAGCGTAAACCAGGGCGCTAATGGTCAGTTCTAAGAAAAAAGAAACCAGAAGACTCCATTCATTAAACCAGATATCGGTAGAGTGCTCATGTTATATCCTTGTGGACGGTGATTAACCTAATAACCGACTGCTCTTGCCGTGGTTGCAGAATGAGCCGATAGCCTATATTTTATCTTTGCGATCTCGCATGCTCGCACATGCCCTTCAATTACCTGGCCTTTAATAAGGATCTTAAAACCCGGTTTACGTATAACAGTTGAGTCATATATCTTTGGGGCTATATTTTCATCTTTTCGTGGAAGACTTTTTCGTTAAAATTCTTTAAACTTGATCAATTTAACCAAAAGTTTATATGGAGAGCATTGCGTCAAAATAAATACAAATTTCAAATTGGTAATTAATTATATTTAATACCACCACAAGCCTATTAACCAGAAGATGACATTTATTCCCTCGCCAATCATGTCATAAAATATAAGGTGACTTAGAGTGTTAGTTGTGCGCAGTCGCTTCCTTGAATCCTTAACTAGCGGCAGTTAGATTTTAGTCGGTAACTCTTGCCAAACGTTGGTAATTATTTGTGACTGGATTGCATGCCATTAAACCCGTCGCCGTCTTACCTCCATGAATTGCGTGCAGCCTACCTGGTCATATACCAGGACAATTTTAATTTTAGCTAAAAGTGTGCAGTCGTAGCCAGACAAGTTACAGCTGTATTAATACGCCGGCACAATGCTATGATGTAATTCTACTAGATCAGTACAATTCTAACCGACTGATTTCTTCATAAATCAAGTCTTGTTCCATTCAAGATTGACCCAAATTACAAATTTTCAATTTTTTTATCAGTTGCCATGGATTATTTTTCGTGACTATGGCTAAAACTAGTACTTTGAAAGTAAAGTTGATCTTATCTATAACTCTGTTGGGATTTGTTTCGTACGTAACATTTCTTAATAAATGCCTGTTTGTTGTGGTTTTTTTTTTATATAAACCCACTAAGTACTGTGGTTAATTTCCAAGCATGCGCACAAAATCTGCGGCGGTTTACATGTATTGTTATTGCTTCCATTCACCTTCCGAGATATTTGCACGGGTACAAAAAGTGACGAAGAATATTCGAACATGGGTAGAGCTTGGCTATGCTACTTGAAGCTTCCTTACCTTTATAAATAGCAGAACGATACCATGAGTCAGCACATATAAAAATTGCATTGCCTTGCACTGACATAAACCATATAGTTTTCTTCCTTAAACACTTTTGGGTGAGAACGAATCATAAAACGACCGTTCAACGTAAATTTTCCTGTCAAAATCAATGATTTCTTGGCAGAACTACACCGGCTTAAAATGTCTTTCCTCGGTATTAAGGTCATGGTTTCAACGTTATTCGCCATTCAAAGGAAGGCCTGGGGCCAGTTCCACAAAGCGATCTTAGCTAAGTTCATCTTAATTGTCAAGTCAACCAGTCATGAAGGTATTGTGGCGTCATGGTACCTAAGATCAACTTAGATCGCTTTGTGGAACGGGCCCCAGATTTCAAGAGTTTTGGTACAGCAGCAACTCGTATCTCTATAAGATACGTATTCGCATCTAGGGTAGAGCCAAGTCAAATCGACTGTGGAAGCAAAGCGTTTGGTTCAATTCTGAAAGCGTCTCGCCTAATGTTTCATCGGTAGATGTTCAACATGGAGTACAAAGGCAGATTTTGCACACAATGCCGTGTACGCTGTTGATAAGGGCGTTGCATACTTCAAGTTAAGGTCTTGCTGAACCCATTGCACTTAAAATGAGCCAAGTTTGTTATCAATTGGATTAAAAGCTAGGTATTCAAACCAAGGTAACTGTGAAAAAATAATTCGAAACTTCAATTACAAACAGTTAATTTGGAGCGTATAATTTAGTTTTCCATGATCAACTCGCAAAACTTTGATTGCCTAATTCTGGCAAACTCTAAATTTTCCAAGGCGTATTTACAAATAACTATTGGTGTTAGACACTTAAAATGTGTACCGTTGTAGGCCTAAAGAGCACAATGCAATCTAGTAAATTTGCCTTGATATTTTTACCACTATCACATAAATATTATCCTTGGTATTCAAGCTTGCCAATAATATATATCATATGAATAATTTTTTAGTCTTTTAGAAAGTGAAGATTAACAGCATTTTCATTATTTTGGAATAACACTTTCTTAGTTAGAACGTATACCTGTTCAGAAAATTTTGTAGGTTGAAACCCGTCCGGGAATCGAACCCACGACCCTCAGAGTTAGGCACCGAA
>JAVFBW010115014.1:0-10831 GCA_034783835.1 Mopalia ciliata | reverse complement strand
CCCCCCCCCCCCCCCCCCCCCCCCCCCCCCCCCCCCCCCAAGTCAGCCAGGGGGCTGATACTCCTTCATATGAGTGAAATAAAAGTTGGAATGTCGTTCAACCCTAATCAAACAAAGAAACATTTCGGCTTCATGTAACTGTAAAAGAAAAAAATGAAAACAAACAATAACTAAGATATAATACCATATAAATGAAATCCTATTTACAAAATGGACAAATTAGCTCATAAATAAAAAATGCCTACCATGGAATGTAGAAGGATGGGACGATTATCATGAGTAATTATTGGTGGTGCTGAAAATATCCGAACCCAAATGAATTTCAGATTTTATCAAATTTCCACAAAATCCTGAAACCAATATTCGACAGGAAAATCTTTTGAGTTATCGAAGTCTAAAATTTTACAAATGTCTATCAGCTTTAATTTGGCCGTCTCTCTTTTTTTGCTCATCACAGCAATGTTGCAAAAAGGTTCCTCGTAAAAATGACAGTCTGCATGCTCTTCGAATTGGTTAAAGCGTAGTGTACCTTTATTGCTCATTTTCTTGATTAACGACAGGTTTTCCGTAGTTAAGGCGTGACTGTGTTCGTTTGGAGTCAACATAACTCCAACGAGTTGAACTGATGGTTCCATTGGTAGCAATAGCGGCTTTACCCCACACGCAATAGCAAATGAGCTTAACAGTATGTCCACTTTATAACAGGCCTTTATCCAGTCTCTGAGATAAAATCCACCCATACGTGCATTTATCTCTATTAACTTTGGACCCTTTGGTGTCATCTTCATCTCAATGTTAAATGTTCCATTTTCTAAACCTATTTCGGTACAGCACTGGTAGGCGGCTACAACCAGCTGGTTTTTCTTACAAGGTGACAGGAATGTTGGCATAGCAGCGGCTGTTTCCGTGAAGTTTGGTACGCGCGTTGGGCCATTGTCCGACACGAACGCGGCAATGAGTTTTCGTCGGTATATGATGATATCTACGTCATGTTCCGTTCCTGCGACATAGTCCATGAGGAGCATGGCATTCCCGTGGCCAAGGCCGATGCCAGGGTGATCTGCCTCAGTTTTTAAGTCACGATGAATTTGGTCAAGGTACATATGACATTGGTTGATATTCTCTACAAGTTGAACCCCCACAGCACTTGATCCATACTCTAGCTTCATCATCGCTGGGAATGTTACTATGTGAGTTGCATTCTCAATATCAGTGTGGCTCTCAATACGAACTGTCTTTGACGCATAGAGATGTGTCCGTGGCCAGTGCGGTATATCTGCAGTTCGCCTAGAGAGAACCTTATGGGTCAGCGATTTGGCCTTTGCGATAATCGAACCTCGTAATCCAGGGCCATCTAAAGACAACTTGTCGCAAACTATAGCAGCCAAGGGGACGCAATCCTCCCAGAATGTCACGCATCCGTCGATTTCGAGTTGTCTCCCCTGAATTTCGTTTACAATGTCCCAAGCATGTTTAGTATCATGAGCATGATCAGATATATCTATCTCAATAAAATCCTTCACCATATTTGCTGCAAAATGATTCCTGTCAGTGTCTACTAGATGAACCTATTTAAAAAAAAGAACAATTACAAAATATTCAGTCATTGTATTGTACAGATTTACACAATACAATTCCAACATAAGACCGTAGGCCTACGGTACTCCAAAATGATTGCGCATTCATAGTTGTAATAGATCATGTGTCATTTGTCTTTATTTTGTCAATTTTGGCGTTCTCTTATGGCCGTAGCGTGTCATGAATTGGTTAGACATAACAGTGATATTTTTGTTGGCATCTATTATTACAGTATTTTTTAAAAGGGCATGTAGGTGACGACATGTGATCTCTGATGTTTCTTGTGATTCACTCCACTTCCGGGTACCTGCTACGCTGTCCCTTGTTAAAGCATGAAGAAAAAATCTAAATTATACAAATTCTTCTTTCCAGTCTTCCCGCTGCACTTAACAGCAACATGTAATTCTGCTCTGTCTTTAAAACAGAGCGCAATAGTTTAAACGATGTACCCGGGGTCAAATTGACATGCTCTATACACTTTGTTTGACTGTCTCCAGTATGGCCAATACAATCATTATAAACATGCCCTGAAGTATAAATGATTACAATACCTCGATGCCGTACTTGTCGGCGGCTTCCCATATAAACGTTTTGCTGAATCCTCCAGCCCCAATTACAAGCACTTTCTTTCCCTTCATGATATACTTCGTGGAACGAGCAAGCATTGTGGCCACAAGGGGACGCACGGCAACGCCGGAAAAGTCTTGATTGACGAACTCGAATATTTGATTGTTGATGGTACAGTCATGAGAGTTTACTTCAATTGGTATGCATTCTAGCACCCCGTTCTCCCGTGTCAAAACGTAGTCAATACCTGTCAGAATAAAACAAAGTAGTGTAAGTTGATGATCCAAATATTAAGGCGACATTCATATGCTTCATTTCGATTGGTACCAACTCAGCCATATTGCGCGCTAGACACAGTATAAACTATTTAGCTAGATATACAACTTGAACTTGTTTAGATTCAAGTTTCTGTCTTGTCGCAGAACAATCGAGGCCAATTGTTTATAGTTGTTTTTGGTCTCTCTCTCTCCCCCATATATCCCTTTAATAAGGGAAACTGGTAATCAGTTGGACAAACAAAAACACAAGTAGTCAACATTTTACACCCGGTATAAAGCCGCTTTATCCAGTTATATGATCCAAAGGACGAGAATTTGAACAAGGTCTTTCAGATCAACAGTTCATAGGATTATATGCCTTGGTTATCCTTAAATATTCCTATTATGATGTCTATTATAACGGGTAATGATTGGATACATGTCTAAATGGGCTTCAAAAGGGGCTCATCCGAAAAATGGTGAGAGAAAATACCCTGAAAGAAAAAAGTGTTCCCTCTTAATAAAATTCACTTATAGCAGGCTTTGTTTTGTACAATGCGGGATATTTTGCATACTACACATTCAAAGCTATGACATTGTTGCCATTTCACTACAACTCGTTAGACTATAAATGCTTTATTTAGACATTCGAGACATACCAATCAAGTCCGTCTGTGCTCCGATTGTTCCTTTCACAGACAACGGTAGGCTCTTCTCGTATTCCATAATGGCATTGAGAGTAGTCTCCGACTTCCGGGTTAGCTCATCCCGGATACTCTGACATTCTCCAGGGTCAGATATACCCCAAGTGTGGAGAGTGGCGTCTAAGCTTTGGACCACTGTGTTATCGCCATTAATAGGTTTCGATGCGTCACCAACCCCACATGTTATCTGAAACAATCGAGCAGAAAAACATTACTTGATAATCAAAGAAACTTGACAGCAAGGCTGCCATGGAGATTGGTTGTTCCACAGATGAAAGGTATTCCTATTGTATTTAAGGTAGCAATGCAAAATTAAAAGCTGGACAGATAATTTCCCTTCTCTCTCACTTTGTGAGACATACACCAATAATTCTAGGACAGTCAGACTATTCAAATGTTCTAGAAAATTGTAATAATCTCTTCCTTTCGGGTCAAACAAACTGTGTGTAAAATGTCAGAAGAATTCCTCAGTATATTTAACTACAAAAGCCTTAGCATGGCGACTTCAAGGATACAGCATAGGCTCAAAAGGGATGTAGTCTTTATGCTAGATAGAGAGCTAGATAGCGACGCTCCAGTGTCCTTGAATGAACCTGGCATATCTTTTTGGACATTACACGAGCGTCGCCATCATGTCAAACGTTGTACTTTTTGTTCAAATCAACTTTTTCATATAGTCCGTTTTCTGTAGATATTTCACCGTTTTCTTTGATTTGGGTTAAACAAAATATACTTCTTAAATAAATTTGCGGTTTCAAAAGCCATATAAAATTCGTTATATTTATTTAAGCTTAGAGAAAAGTGAGATTAGACTGGTTAATAGGCTTCCGGCGATTCACATACACATTCATACATCTATCTCTGCCGGCCGGCCTGGAGTACACTGATGATGCCACAGTATAAGTCCGGATTTACCAATTGGCCTAGGGCCCACAGGTATCACCACAACTGGGAAGAACAGAGCCCAGGCACTGACAGATCTTGCTGGTTTTAAAAATGGCGCATAGTAAGTATCTGGTCCATTGAATATATTTGATAAAGAAACATGCCAACTTTTCTATAAATTTGAGGGTCCACTGATAGGTTTTGGTCTAGGGCCCACAAGTAGGTAAATTCAAACTCAAGTAACGAAAAATTCGCGAGATTAAGCAGATTGAGATAGCTAATAGTGTACAGGTATATAAGCGCCACACGTGCACAGAGGGAGACGACTATGAAGAGTGCAAATGCCCAAACATTGCTTATGATTTCATTTATCTCTGTTTGTTGTTGTAGTGTTTTTTGAAGGGCCTACAAAAAAGATGACTCAATCAACACAAAAAGTGTCGGAGTAATGACCGACATCGGCTATATTTTGTTGAGTTGTTGTTTTGCGGTAAAATTTTGCGCCAGATTCGGGGTGGGGGAGGGGTCAGAGTCTATGCGCATTTCCACAGAGCCTTCTTACGGTAAAATCACCGAAACACATAACGTGATAGTCAAGAGGAAAAATAAGGCATATGATTACAAATGTCCACAACATTAATATAAAAATTTATGTTTTAAGCACATACATTCAGAGATCAAACAGTTGAAATGTTGTTTTTAATATCTAATCTATCGATTGAAATAGGTTCAACATAGAGAAAATATTTAAGGCATTCGAAATGTCAGACACTAGATGACGTAATCGTATGATAATAATAATACTTTATTTCAGACACAAAAAAGGGTCCATATACAAAAATATAGTGTTACATTACATGAGCAGATGAATAGTGTGTCATCAAGACAGTTGGACAGACCATAGCATCAGTCAGCTATAGATAAAGGAGTGGAATGAATACAGGAGGATTAGGTTGTGGTATTGTCAAAATCAGTCTGGTTGGATATAAGACTATCATAGACACTGGATAGACAATGGCCCTTGGTCTATGTGGAGTTGTGGATTAAGTATTTTGATTTGGATGGCCTCCTGTAGTTTCCTTTTCTTCTTGTCCGCTAAGTTCACGTTTAGAATTTCTGTATTGTGCCCTTGTGTTGTGTGAGTAGGATTGGCTGAGATGTAGTTACACAATGCAGATTTGTTGTCTCTTTTGTTAACAGATGTCAGATGTTGTAATATTGAATGGTCACGAAGATTCTCCTATGTATGATTTTTGACAGTCGCAGTCAACCTGTCCTTAACCTGTTTACAAGCATTCCCCGTAAAGAGCCCATCTATGTCGTCAACCCAAAGCATCCAAGGCCCACCCATGATCGACAACACTAATACTTCTCCTTGCAGCATAATTAGACTCCTCGACATGTGTATCATTTGTTGTAAAAAAAAGTTAACGAAAACTGTAGGCCGTTTTAACGCCAAATGACTGCCTGCTATGCCTTACTTTTGTTATTTCAAATCTGCCATTAGTGCATTTTAAAATGTTAATTTTATGATGTCTTTGTCCATCTATCAGGTAGACTCATATTTCCAAAACCATTGCCTGCATGCCTTTATCCCAGATTCCCAGGTTACAATAATGTTTTAAAGCCTCAATTGAGCGTATTATATTAAATTGTTCTCAAACTATCTCTTTTGCTGGTAGCCATTTTGGGTAAAAAAAAACACACACTTTCAGACATGACTTAGGCCTATTGTGTATTATTTATGTCTGATTGATTTATTTATACTTTGATGATACTCGTAAAGCTTTCGAAAGAGTCGACCTCAAAACACATCAAAAATGCTTGGATGTAAACAAACCGATTTTTGTCATACGCATTTTATTTAAACTGGTATTGTAAACGTTCATTTTGTATACAGTTGAGTTAATACCTTCTGTTAAATGTGTGTACAATTCAACTAGATATTTTTTTCTGATCTAGGTTAGTACCATGATTGTAACGTTAAGCGCTTCAAACGGTCTGTGCCAAACTGAATGGATGTTCCCGTTGCTATTCCACTTATACATAGATGCTCTATCTAGGAAGTTTCTCATTAACAATTAAATGAGATAAAATGCCCATTATCTCAAACACACTGTGTTAATACATATTGCCTATAGACTTATTTACATTATTATTTGTAATTAGAAATATGTATTAAACACAAATGTTTTAGAAGTATTACACTAATATAAAGGCTTACCTTCCCTTTCCGTTTTTTGAAAGCGATCAACTCTTAGTCTAGCAATATGTTCTGTTCCATCTATCCTCACATAAACATTTTCTTCATCAAATTTCCCAATTATAATTACCAATCCTCGTCCATTTTTTGTAACTTTGTCACAAATACGTAATGGACTAGACATTTGTTTATCCAACGAAACAGACGTTTGATAGAAAAAGTAGTTCGGTCGTGGTAGTTTTTGATTGGTTCTCATCGCAAGATCAAATGTTCCGGTAGCCAACCAAAACTTCAGCTCAGCTATGTCACTCGTGTTACTACTCCTAGAATGTATGGGATAAAACATTGTTCATACTGTAGCAGATGCCCCCAAAAATCTCAGCTTGTTCTCCTTAGATTAAATGCGGATTACTACAAAACACTGTGGGCGGCCGGAAAATAGCGCCGGAATAGTTATTGGTTATTCGAATCAGGAATAACGATAAACAACGGGATTCGTTATTCAAATCACGAATCACGACCCAAATAAAACAGGATTCGTTATTCAAATCACGATAAAAAAACAGGATTTGCTATTTAACTCATTAAGGTTGATAGTGTTTTAAAAATCTGCAGAGAGAGAGAGAGAGAGCGTCTTACCGACCCTCGAGGTATAGAAATCAACAGACGGGATTTATCATTGATGGTGCGTCTCCAATATCTATTCGTTTCTGTTCTTTATTGGGGGTTGACTTGGTAACTATCGGTATTATTTCATGTTATGTATTGACATTAATATGCATGACGTCATTTGTTATGCTCTTGTACGCGCATGTCCGAAATAAATCACTTCCGGTTTCCCCTTTTCAAGATGGTTGTTACGTTGTTTATCAATCAAAAGTTATCCAGGTTAATCTAGTTATACCGAACCCAGGTACACCACAGCGACTTTGTGCCTTACTTTAAGTCTTGTTGGTTCCATTCACTGATCCCAACAATTTCTGAACTAGAAGCTGCTGAAACCAATATTAATAAAAACAATATGGTAAATACTGTTAATTTTCAGTTGTAAACGACACAACAATGTCCTGATAAATTTGTGAGGGAGCTGGTGGGCCATGTCCCTGCAGAATACTCCCTCGGCTTCCTCAGTCGATTGTAAGAGGTGAGAAAAGAGGTTCCTTTCTGTTGCCCTGGTGTTCGCAGAGCTGAAGGGTAACCGGAAGCAGATTTGTTTGCAATGTTCTATATTTACCGCTGTCGTCATATAAGTGAAATACCCTTGAGTATGACATTAAACACCAATCAAACAAACAAACAAACAATTATCTGGCCGTGTTGGCCAGACTATTGGCTCGTTGCCTGGCTGTGTTGCATCAGACTGTTTATCTGCCCATGTTGGTCTGACTATCTGCTCCTTACCTGGTTGTGCTTGGTCAGATTGTTCCTTACCTGGTCACATTGGTCAGACCATTTGCTTGTTACCTGGCTGTGTTGGGTCAGACTGTTCCTTATCTGGTCACGTTGGTCAGACCATTTGCTGGTTACTTGGCTTTGTTTGGTCAGACTGACCCTTATCTGGCCACGTTGGTCAGACTATCTGCTCAGTACCTGGCTGTGTTGGGTTACGTTGTTCCTTGTCTGGCCATGTTGGTCAGACTATCTGCTCGTTAACTGGCTGTGTTGGGTCAAATTGTTTGCTTATCTGGCCACTTTGATCAGACTATCTGCTCGTTTCCTTGGCTGTGTTTGGTCAGATGTTGCCTTCTCTGGCCATGCTGGTCAGACTGGCTGTTTTAACCTGGCTGTGTTTGTCAGATTGATACTACTTTGGCTATGTCTGTCAGACTGGCTGCTCCTAACATGGCTGTGTTGGGTCAGACTGTTCCTTATCTGGTCACATAGGTCAGAATATCTGCTCATTACATTCTGTGTTGGGTCAGATTGTTCCTTCTCTGGCCACACTGGTCAGACTGGCTGTTCGTAACCTGGCTGTGTGGGTCGGATTGTTCCCTGTCTGGCCACGTTGGTCAGACTATCTGCTCATTACCTGGCTGTGTTGGGTCAGATTTTTCCTTATCTGGCCACGTAGTCAGACTATCTGCTTGTTACCCGGCTGGGTTGGGTCAGACTGTTCCTTATCTGGCCACACTGGTCGGTTTATTTGCTCGTTACCTGGCTGTGTTGGGTCAGACTGTTTGCTTATCTGGCCATGCTGGTCACACTGGCTGTTCGTAACCTGGCTGTGTTTGTCAGTTCGTTCCTACTATGGCTATGTCTGTCAGATTGGCTGCTCTTAACATGGTTCTGTTGGGTCAGACTGTTCCTTATTTGGCCATTTTGATCAGACCCTCTGCGCGTTACCTGGCTGTGTTTGGTCAGATGTTGCCTTCTCTGGCCATGCTGGTCAGACTGGCTGTTCGTAACCTGGCTGTGTTTGTCAGATTGTTCCTACTATGGCTGTGTGGGTCAGACTCCTCCTAATCTGGTCACGTTGGTCAGACTATCTGCTCGTTACCTGGCTGTGTTGGGTCAGATTGTTCCCTCTCTGGCCACGTTGGTCAGACTATCTGCTTTGTTAACTGGCTGTGTTGGATCAGATATTTCCTTATCTGGCCACGTTAGTCAGACTATCTGCTCCTTACCTGGCTGTGTTGGGTCAGACTGTTCCTCATATGGCCACGTTTGTTAGTTTATTTGCTCGTTACCTGGCCGTGAAAGTGAAGATTAGCAGTATTTTCGTTATTTTGGAATAACACTTTCTTAGAACATATACCTGTTCAGAAAATTTTTTGTAGGTTGAAACCGGTCCGGGAATCGAACCCACGACCCTCAGAGTTAGGCACCGAATCGTCAGCAGTAAATGCATGCAGGCTACCTAGACCACTCGGGCACCAGGCTTGTAGAAGGCGCCTAACTCTGACGGTCTTGGGTTCGATTCCCGGACGGGTTTCAACCTAAACTGAACAGGTATATGTTCTAACTAAGAAATTGAGAAGACAGACAAATGGATAACAAAAGAATGAAGAAATGGATCAAAACCAAAATGAGACCATCAAAGCTACACCTTATGAGGATGCTAAATCCAAAATATGAACTTGATTGCAATGGAGGTTTTCAAGATTAGCTAATAACAAAAATGTGTAAATTATGGACAAATGACCCAATTAAAGACGAATGGACAGACATACAGGAACCAAAATGTAACCTGCAAAACTAGACCATGTAGGGAGGCTTTGAATAAAATATTAATGTGATTGGAGCAGCAGTTTCTGAGATATAGTGGTAACAAGAATTGTTATGGGACGGACAGACCACGGAGAGTGATGAGAATAGCCCACAGTCAGAATACCATAAATCACCAAAAATGTTTTCCATAGATTTATTACTTTGGCAATTATTTTAAGGACTTGGAAATTGATGGTCTGTATGATTGGGGTTAAAGGTCACACTTGAGGCTTTTTTCACTTATGTGTATGTCTACATGTATCTACTGGTACTCCACACAGTGAAAAGCCAAGTGGTAACCTCATAAAAGCCTGCGATTGCCAGAGCTATTGTTTGACTCTCTCATATACCTGAGGGTCCACAGAAGGACTCTGAATTTGACAATGGGAGGCTCTTAAAACATTAACAAAGCATCAAATTCAAAAACAGATATTTGTTTGTATTGTTGACATAAGACTATCAAAACCGTCAACATTGTTCAAAAACAAAATATTAAGTGATTTTCAGTATTTACTAAAGCGCTGCAATATAATAGAAAACAGAGAGCCTCTGATTGGTGATAAATCTATTTAATATTTACAATGAGAGGGGAATAAAAAATGTCAATATACCTGAAACATAGTTTGGATATTTCATTTATGTGACATAATGATCATGAACGATGGAAACGATCATGAACGATGGAAACGATCACATTATTTTGCTAGTTGGTTTAACAGATTTATAATGTTCAATTTAAAAAGAGAAGGCATGCAATTTAATATTGGGTTTTGGTTGTTTTTAAACCTCAATATAGGCTTTTTTTCCAGTCTCCCTTTACTGACACTGGACTGGGGATCAGTGAAAATCTCGGCGGCTTTCTCCCATTGTCGACTAGGTGAACCAGAGGCTAAACTGCACTGCCTTATTTCTCTCTGGAGTTGCGCGACGCTCAGACGCTTCGCGGTAGCATTACGGGGCCTTTTGTTCTGGGCCAAATGGAAATACACACCGTATACAACTTTTTTAAAACTTATTTTAGTTGCTTAAAATCGGTCTATTCCAGCTGAAGATCCCTATCATAATAAGACGGCCCAAAATGTGTCACACACACTCTCAAATTCTTTAGCCTGGTGCATTTACTGGCAAATCGTTGTTTCTGATTTTTACCAGAAAAAGAGTTGTTGTGTTACTAAAACGTTTAAAACGACCAAAACCCACTGCGTTCTCCTTTAAGTCGGTGGGTGTCTCAAGGACAGTCTAACAGTGTTACTGTGAACAGGGTAAATAATTCATGGCATTTCGGGCGTTTAAGACGGCACATGTTTTGTTCGACCAGCAAATTTGTCAGTAGCCAATCAGTCTCTGAAGATTTGATTAGAAACAACCAATATAAGATTTTAATTGGATGTTTAAAAGTAAATCCTGTTTTGGCAATCCACCACTTACGG
>JAVFBW010115003.1:0-15734 GCA_034783835.1 Mopalia ciliata | reverse complement strand
CCAAAGGTCCCGGGTTCGATTCCCGGTGGAGGCAAGCAAATTTCTCTCTCTTCATTTATTTAAAATATATATATATGCCAGAACCCGGCTTTCGGA
This sequence comes from Mopalia ciliata, assembly GCA_034783835.1. Lineage (NCBI taxonomy): Eukaryota > Metazoa > Mollusca > Polyplacophora > Chitonida > Mopaliidae > Mopalia > Mopalia ciliata. Next base: position 15,638 of record JAVFBW010115003.1, on the reverse strand, counting down.
TTTACTCAAGCAAAAACCAATTGTGAGTAATATCTAGATCAAAAAGATGCTAATTTAGCGCCCCGTATCCGTGCTTTATATATAGAGAAAATCGCCGTCTTCACTGGGTAAGAATTCGAGACACTTTGCGGTGAGTCTCTTTGGCTCAGTCGGTAGAGTGTTAGGCCTGTAACCCAAAGGTTCCGGATTCGATTCCCGTGGAGGAAAGCAAATTTGTCTCTTCATTTATTTAAAATATATATATGAAAGTTCACCTACATGGTGCAGAGAATCGTGATTTATAATAATAACTTTTCGTAATGTCATCGATAACTGTTTTTTCGTTATATGCGTGGTAGAAGGCGCATCATTATTAAAACATCGGAATGACCCCTGACCCAAACAATATTTCTTTAACACAGTCTTTCATTGGTAGGTCAACAGACAGATCAACTTAGGAGGAGTTACTGTTTATTCTTGTGTCCAAACTTACACGTGGCTTAGTCAGAGATTCCAGCTTTTGGCATCAGTTCTGATATCAGAGCCAGCAGCCAAATAAACCGCGTTACCAGTCTCCACTGATGTCATGTAAATTTGGGCGGTTTTATCAACAGGCATTTATTATGCCAGCTCTGATCAATCAATATAACTGTTTGATTCGCATATTTAACCACTTTTGTTTATTTATGATAATCTGTTTTTTGCCACGATTGCCACAAGAAGAAAGTTAGGGTTTCGATGACCATAATGCGAAAATTATCCGAATTGAAACACAATGGCAGGTATTTTAACGCCACTATTTCTTACTTTTTTGGCAAATGGAAACTTTAATTGACTTAAAATCTATACTTCATTGTTATGTCATAGATTACATTTATGTAACCCCCCCCCCCCCCCCCCCCTCTAACCCAGCTTTTGCGCGACTAAAATGGAATAGACTTTTAAGGAGAAATAGCATGTCCTTTTCAAACCAAATAGATCCTGTGTATTTATCTAGAAACTGACATTCGTTTCCAATACTTCAAACGCAATTACGATACGATACTTGTCAAAGAACACTTCAGCAGATATGCGTTGTATGTCACATTGAACCAGAAACACACTATACGAAAATCGTTTCGAGTTTCTGTGAAATAACAGTTTGACGCCTAACTAACCGTTCTCTTCCTATTTAAACAAGGCCAAGGGAAGATGTTTGGTGCAAAATCGTGACTTCTTGAAAACATTGTAGTTTAGAAGCAAAGAGACACGTTACACTGTTTGTTTGCTTGTTGTGGCGCGAAGAGCCGCCCTTGGACTCCTGACCACAGTTACGCACCAGAACAACTTCGTATTCAACACGACTTCCTGTAGGCGACAAATAATCATATTGGTTTACAATAAATTTATTAACTTTCATTGTACTTAAATTATTTGAGAGAAGAATAACCAAATTCGACATTAATATTAGTAGACACGCACACGAGAGGCGAGCGATTTCAAAAAAGGTATTTAACGACAACACCTTTTCTTGTTTACTGCATTTTTATGAACTCCTTAGTTAAACTATCGCCTTTTTGACATCATAGAAAATCCTTCCTCGTAAGCCTTTTTTTCTCAAATGTTACATTGATATGTTTACCTGATGATAAAATTGACAACGTGTTTTGTTTCGACAAATGGATAAGTCTTTTTTTTTTTTCTCGTTGCAGTTACTTCGACTTTATAAACCTAATGACGTATGATTTTCACGGAAGTTGGGAGAAGAAATTAGGAATCCACGCAGCCCTGTATCCCAGGAAGGAAGAATTGGGGACTGCTGCTGGTAAACTTACAGTGGTATGTTCATGGAAATAAAAAGGAATTAAATTTTGTCGGTGTGAATTGCGTTGCTATGCTTAAGTTAAAATTGAGTTTACCTATCAGGAGTAACGGCCCCACTTAATACAAGTCAGCTCGTTATAGCTGGTTCTTTGTTTACACGTTTATTGATTGACCGTTGATCAGTTGTATCAGAAAATGACCTAATGTCATTGCTTGGTTCATAGATCATGGTCAAGTGTGGACCTAAATCATTTTTTACGATCCTACCCAATCGATAAATATAAAATGCAGCTAGTATGGTGGAACTACCTCTGCAGGGAAAAGAAGAATTCGTCTCCCTCTTGTAATGCAGTTGGGGACTATGTGAGAAGTTTTTCTAGTGACTATTGAGAATATGATATATGTTTATAGGATTTTATGCCACCGCTATCACGATAAGCCAAGTAATGAGAATAGAGCAAATTATCAGTACAGCTTAGTAACAACGCTTTTTGTCATACTTTTACAACTTTGTAATATGTCAGCGTAGGGCAGAAGATTGTTTTGTAACTATTGATTCCATGGCTCTTTGTTGTTTAAAGGACTGGGCAGTGAAGAGGTTCATGGAGCTGGGGGCGCCTTCTGAGAAGCTGATAATGGGGATTCCCCTTTATGGTAGATCTTTCGAGCTCTGTGGTAGTGACGTTAAACCAGGATCCAAAGCCTGTGGCGGTGGCCGACGAGGACCATTTACTAAAGAAAAAGGATTTCTTGCCTATTATGAGGTAAGAATCTCAAGATTGAAAAATAATCAGTGTACCTATTGCCGTCAAATACTAGTATGTCAGAAACATATGTTTCAGGATTCGATTTACAGCTACATTTTCTTGTTTAAAATTCTTGTTGAAATGTTTCTCAACCTGTATTTATTAGTATATGGTAAACTGTTAAAGCCATCACCCCGCCATGGTTTTGCGGCATCGCAGGAACATTTTGAGGTGACCGTCACTAAATTCTATACTAAATGCTTATTTTGTAAGTGCAGATAAAAAGTTATGTTAATAAAAAGAAGAATTGCATGTATATAGATTTTAATCATTACCTATAACCGCTTTAACGCTTGATTTGTGAATAAATGTTTAGAGGCGTATTAAACCTTAAGTCACACAGTTCAATTACCAGGGTAATGCCTCTATCTTGTTTAATAAAATGTTTATAAACTGAACCCCGACTGTGCATTCCAGATTGTCCGCAGTTTCCAAGACGGCTGGGTCAGGGAGTGGGATAATGAACATATGGCCCCGTATGCTTATAGTACAAAGGAGAAGCAATGGGTTGGGTATGATGATATGGAGAGTATATATCATAAGGTAACTTACACTATACTTACATTTATATCATAAGTCAAAGACCACAATTAATTCGTGTGACACTAAGATGAACTTGCACACAACCCAATGTCGATATATTGCTTATTTTTATATGTTTTGTTCCCAACAGTATACGACTTCATATTGTTGAGTTTTCCTCCACTCTTGTTCTATGGGTACAGCTTTCCATCATCCTAACAATGGTGTTTATTTGTCCCATAAAAAAGTAAAAGTCAGTGTAATGTAGCCATGATATATTAAGGTATTGTCCCCCTGTTTGGTATACAGTTTTCTCACGCCCTGATTAACCAATTCCGTTCATCGATACAATTCTAGCAAAATGAAAAGTTAAAACTTGCAAATGCCGTCTCTACAGTTTCAATCACCCATGGCAGACAATCTTTCCATTGACCATTTGCGCCCTTTTTGAATCGTTTTATAGGTAAAAGATATATTGTTTTCGTATTGCAATAATTACAATTCTGACATTAATGAGATAAATAACACCGGTAGTAATTTTTATTTTTCGTCGCCAGAGATTTTTTAAATAAACGTCTTAATTTGATATTGCCGTCCGCCAAGCCAGGCAGTTAATCGTTTTCAGAAAATAGGAAAGTTTACATGTTAAATCCAATCAAATGTATTGATTGATTGATTGATTGGTTGGTTGGTTGGTTGATTGATTGATTGATTGATTGACTGATTGATTGATTGTTTGATTGATTGATTGATTCATCCATTGGTTGATTGATTGGTTGATTGATTGATTGATTGATTGATTGATTGATTGATTGATTGATTGATTGATTGATTGGTGTTTCAAAGTGTGTTAAATTTTAAAAACCGTTCAGTCACGTTTTTAAAGGCTGCCTATTATATCATGTCCAATTATTTCCAGATTTTGGTAAGTAGCATTTATGTGTTTTACACTCTATTTTCAGTTGAATGCGATATGTTACCATTTGGTCAAATTTCATAAAGTGCAATATTTGTTTATAACAAGTTGTATTTTTTAAATTTTTTAACTCTTGTTTTTGCTTTGCTTTTCATTCGAGATAGTGCTTTTCTCAATGAAATTCGGTTTTAATAATATTAAAACAAAATCTGTCTTGCTACTGAACATCCCTGCACACCGTTTCTTCTTTGCGCCAATGCTTTTATCTATTTTTTCGTAACACAGTCGATGGAACCATAACGGTTGTGTTCAACGTGAATTGATATGAGCCTGGTATTACTTTTTCTCCTATTGTAATTGCAATTATACCCTCTTACTACTATAAGGTCAATACATTATTTACATGTTATCTCAGGCAATGTATGTGAAGAGTCATAAACTGGGTGGTGCTATGGTCTGGGCTCTGGATTTAGACGACTTTTCCAACATCGCCACTGAAGGCATGAACTATCCCCTGATGAGGACTATCAATGATGTCTTGTGGGACGATTTCTTGTTGCCACACAATCCAATACCAGAACAGGTAAAGTGTGCTATGTGTGGGTTCAGTGTTTTAATTAATTAATTAACTTTATACTAACAGTGTAACAAATGGGTTAGACTTGTTCAAAATCACCAGAACACATCGTCCATTTATTTTAACAAACTAGACAAATTCTTCGTAAATACAGTTGTGACCAGTTTAAATGTAAAATCGTTACTTTGTACTGAGCTTTTATGTTTTAACTCATAGATCACTCGTTCAGAGTTTAGCAGTTTATTTTGAACGAAAAGTAATAAAGCTTTTAACAACGAGGAACACATGTTATTCATAATGAAGCATAATCATGTTTTCAGTGCAGCGACTGTTTGTTGTTTCAAAGTGAAAAATTTGCTCCTGTAATAATGCTAAACTATCACCCTGGATAAACATTCCTATCTTTTATTACGTAATGGGCTTGTGTTGTAATGAGCCATTTACTGTCTTCAATAATCTATATTTATTAGTCTTTTTCACGAGTTCGCGAAACCTGAATCTCATTTGGAGCTGTTTGGCAACATACAGCAAATTAGATTTAGAGTCATATTTGATTTTGTCTTTTACTTTCTTAGATCAGCACACTGGGTACAATAGTCAAACTGAACCACTCTTTAACGATGCCTACCACGCAAAGAACAACATGGAAGAAAAGTACAACCATCAGGATCCCCACCAAAGTCTCGAAAATCACTAAGACAACAATATCAACCCCAAAGACATCATTGTCTACAGTAAAACCACATGCCAGGGTTACGTCAAGAAGAAATCCCTACACACCCCCTAAGCCCAGAAAAACTAGAAAGCCTCATAGATACACAACGACAACGAAGCCAACAACAATACTCACCACTACTCATCCAAGAAGGACCACAAAAATTTATAATAGAGTAACAATAACCCCGAAGACAACGCATGCAAAGCTTCCCAGAACAACCATGGCACCAGCTAGGGTCTCAACACAAAGAAAAGTGACGCAATCTGTGCGAAAAACACAGCCGCAGAAACGTACCACAGTGTCTCTTTTACCTAAAACGACAGAAGAGGTTATCATCCGTGTGTCCGACGGTGGCTGGAATAAATCGACCGAAAAGAGTTCCAGAATACGTGATAAGACAATAAGCCTGGTAGACATTGCCAAAACATCACATAGGACTACCAAACCAACGAGACCAACTACCAGAAAGATTCTTCCTAATTTACGTGACACTACAACGAATAAAAGACAAGTAATAACCGTTACCACTAGTCGTCCGTCTACTCCAAGAAGAACTCGAACAACCACAATGCCTCGTACAAAATCAACTACATTGGAACCGTTCACAACCGCAAAACTGATACTCCCCACGACATGGAACTGGTGGTATAAATCACGAACCACTAAACGAATTTACCGTTTAACAACGAGATATCCACCTACAACAACAACGACGGTGTCACCGACAACAACGACAGTGTTGCCGACCACGATACGAACAACGCAAAAACGATCTACTACGACAACATCACAACCACAAACATCAAAACGAAAAACAACATCAGCAACACCATCCAGTACGGCAGGCAGAACATCTCGCGTTACACTCGGACGACATGGTTACAAGAATAGAACACTCAATTATAAGATTCAGAACAACAATGGCCAGAAAGACAACAGTACCACACCTTGCATTATAATACAAGTCCAGGAAAAAGTCGAGAAAACTCCTGTATTTGAGAGGATTCGACCACCCAAAATACCACCAGTGTTAACAACAAAAAGTCCGTTTGTGCCTCACGAAAAAACATCTGGTAAGTGTACAGAGGGTGTGTCTTTTTTTGTTGAAAGCTATTGCAACCTCTGATATGGGTACAGCCTTAACAGCTTTATTATGTCGGTAACCACTTAAATACATTCTAAAATATAACTTTCTCATCGCAATTAGTTTTGTAGTAATATGGATGCTTCCTCAAGACTGTACCGTATATTTAGATCAGCTTTTTTTGTACAGTTTTCAAGAAAAGAAAAAAGAAAATACTTTCTTAGAATGCCCCATTAATGAGAGTAGTTTGATGGTTTCGGGATTGCGATTACGGTCATTTCTGCTTAATTTGACAATTACTAATTAGCAACTGTTCACGACTATAAATCGTATAGCCTGAGAATTTTAAATCTGTGAAAGAATTATTCTGAGCCATGCGTATTTTTGTTGTTTAAATGTCGCCAGACCCCTCAAGCAACTGCACGAGTCTGATGGACTGAAATACCACCATTGTTGGTGATCGAAGTGTATCTTTCATGAATTTTGCTTCCTTTTTTTTCAGATTTTGTGTGCCCGACAATATTTGGTATATATGCTGACCCCCAGGACTGTATGAGTTTTTATCAATGCGTGTGGTTTGTCCCGTTTCACTACAACTGTGGGCCGGGTACTGCCTGGAATGATCCTTTAAAAGTGTGTGATTGGCCCGAGAGAGTAAACTGCGTTGTATTGTAACGAAAGATAATTTGTGGTTGAACTTCTAATAGACTGACTGAAACGCTGAAGTTCCCGCTATTTCATAACCTGGTGTAAGTTTGTAAATAGGGATATATATATATATATAAAAAGTTGCCTGTTTTCTACAAAATATGAATATACAAGCATATAATTATCAGCTATCCGGACGAGATGCGTGGAACTGACAACTAACGCTCATCTGCTAACTGGGTGTTCTGGGAGGTCGTGATTATCAGATAAAACATTAATAGTGTCACAAAAACGAAGGACCCGGAAACGACAGCTTCATGATACTTACATGATATTGTGCCGAGTGACAGGGATACATATTACTGAGCATTAACATTGGTCATAGACCGTCAGATGAGGTGTTCAATATATCAATAGTTATTTTTGTACCGAAAGAGACATTTCTATGCCTTTCAAACTGTTCTACGGAACTGAAAGAAGACCACATTGAATACCTTACAGAGATAACTGTTCACTTACAATTTGTGACGAACAGAGTTAATGTTGTTGTGGAGCCGTTGACAATATTATGACAGTGGTTATTATCATCAAATATTGTTTGTTAATTGACGCATTTGTATATTACAATACCTATGATCAATAAAACGCATAGATATTATTATTATTATAACTATATAAGTGTGCAGTGACGAAACGGGAATTTACAAGTGTCTAAAAAAATATCAATGGCAGGTAAATTGCAATAGAGCAGATGAACCGTAAAAGGCTTTGATCATTTCTTTTAAGCTTCATTGTGGTTAAATTTGTTAAGTTGTATGGGACTCCAGAGTGAATTCATCTAGACTCTGACAAACAGTTTGTAGATGCGGTGGACGAGATAACACATCTCCCCAATACGAGCAGCCAATCTGAATGTCGTCCACCTTGCTTTTCCATCGACCGTTGGTGGAAATAATTGTATTATCCCATTACCTCTGCAGTCTGTTTTCCTGGAATTATCACAGGTTTTTCAATTTCAATCATTGTATCGTCCATACTTTTAAAAACTGACTATCTGGTTGTGGTTAATATGATCTCTCTACCCGATTGGCTTGCGTAAAAGGGCGTAACTCCCAATAAAAAATTTGGACGCTTCAGGCGAAACACTTCGAACAAATTAGATGACGTAATTGAAAGTCAACTCTGTTTGGCTATAGTTAAAGCTTATCCTGCCCCTTCCCTCGAACATGAAAGGAATAAAAGTCAACACCTTACTTGCTTGTCCTGCTTTGGGTCTTGCCTGTGGAATATGGACTGAACCAAACTGAAGACTCGTGTTTATCCGAATGGCTGTGGATAGATTAGTCATCTGCCAATGGAACGGATGTTTCCAGTAAAAGAACGTGATTTTTGGTTTGATTGTCTGTTTAATTGCAGTTTAACGTTCTGTTCAATGGTATTTCACTTAAATTACGACGAATTGTCCACTTCACACTTTTAGCTGTTTAAATACGTGGAAAAAAGGGAAGAAGCCCGTAAAAAACACCCAACGATTGCGGAGGCACATATTTTGACCCACTCATAAACCTGATGGCTGACGGAAGGACTCGAACCCGTGGACGATACATCAAAGTAGGATTGTCAAGCAGAAATGCCATCCACCAAACTACGGCTGCAGGCAAATGACCTTGGGGACAGTTGGCAGCATATTGACAATGCAACTTTATATCGCTGTGTGCGATCCAAAAGAGCTATACCATAGCTCCAAAGAAATAAAGGTCATTTTTCTCTGGCCATTTAACTAAACTAATTTTGTTCACAAACCTTGTAATTGTCTGACTTTAATTATTATTATTATCACGTTTTTCTGGGGTCTAAGGGTGTGTCAGCACTGTATCTTTGACAAACTTCATCATCAATCATCAGTGCATCTCAGAAGAAAATTGAGACAATAGTTTGAAAAGGGACATAACTCTACTCGGAAAAGGAATACAAGTGTTTCAAGCTCCTCGCCGACTGTTAAGCGCATAATTGACCATATCCTATAACGATTATCTCCACCAATCAAGACTACAAGCTAAATATGGGTTTCATATGCAATGTATCGACAAAGTAACAAACAAAACAGTACTTTATTGATTCTAAGTTTATTGAAGCGAATGTATTATGGTATCCCTTGTGTTTCATTATTATGCTTGTAGACACCGATCACGATCCTCTTCAAAGACGGTTCCTTCACGACAGCGGCGTTAGGAATCTGCCAGCTTTTATGCAGTCAAATCTGTAAGATATATTAATACAGTTTTCACATCACAAATCAGCTTCAGTTGTAATGACATTTTTAATGACATTTACAAATTAATTAATTATTATTAACGCTTGTCTTATTTTTATTTTATTTTATTTTTTTTAACTTTATGAGATGAGAACACTATATTTGAACTCAAACCAAAAACACCAAAATTATGCTAAATCCATTTCCAATAATAAAGAAGGATTTGTTTTCGTGGTTGTGCGTTCTAATGTGTTTAAATGATACCGAGAAACTAACTGTACACAGAAACCTGCCAGTGTGTTTACCATGATCGTATTTAGGTAATGCTTACCTGCTTCAGTATCGGCTACCTGGCGTTTTACAACAGTATCCACTCGATGGCAAATCGTCTCTGGTGTTACAGTCTCAATGACTTCGCTCAATAGAGGAGGGATAGTTGGGCAGACAGGAGTAGGGGTTGTAGCCAGAAAGCATACAGTAACTGACAAGACGAAATAAGTACAAAAGTAAATCTATGCACATTAAAGGACAGATATGAAGAAATCTTACGTAAGAAACAATAAAAATGATCTATTTCCAGGCAGAGCTTTACCAAAAGAATTTCATGTATAACGAGAAGGTTATACCTATGTGTCATATATATATCTGTGGTTATTAGATGTTTGTTTGATATTAGAACAAATTTTATATCTTACACGACTCTCTCTTGACAAGAAGTGTTTCTTCTGTATGTATCAGAATAATATTAATAATAATATTATTTCAGACTAAATTCCATATAAATTGTACAGTACTATAATATTTGTTGATTTATACAATATCAAGATCATTCCGTACACGTTAACATATTCTGTTATACATGTAACATAGCCCATCATCTTGACAACATACAAGACGAAACGAGAATATCACTGTTTACTACAGTTTTTATCAGACTATTCTTGGACAACTCAAGTCGACATTTGAGTCCATACATTGCCTTTCTCAAAATCTCGGGAAATGAACGTACATTATGGCAGACAAACATTAATCCTGCACTACAGTCATGCCTAAATTGCATCAACCATCGATATGCATTGATATACGTCACACATATGAAATTGACTACCTTATTGCTATGCGTACACCACAATGGACAACAGTAAATCTCTCCAACAAATGACCTAAATAATGTGGTCTTTACATCACTGGAACAATTCCGAAATTTACGTATCAGGCAGTTCACCCGTACACATAACTTTCTACACTTTTATTGATATCATCGTTGTTATTCAAGTCATTACAAATGATATGCCCCCAGAAAGTGTAGCTAGTAACATACTCAAGGGCATCACCATTAAGATACACATTACGGGGGTCAAAGTTCATGTAGCTCTTCGCTGTAATAACCAGACACACTGTTTTCTTTACATCGTATATCACATCATGTGACTCAGAGAACAATTCGCAATCGTTCAAGAGGACTATAAGAGCTTTGGCAGACCGACAGAGAAGATACATGTCATCTACGTATATAATATGATTTCTAAAAGTCACGGCTATGTTGCAACCAATCCCAGATTTGCAAAGAGCAACATTAAGTTCATGTATGTACATAATAAACATAGAACCAATGATGTTTAGGGAAGACCAATATTTTTAACAGAGAATTTACCAATAGATTCAGTGGTTGTCGGCTGTGGTGTTGTGGTTGTTGTCGGTTCTGTTGTGGTTGTTGTCGGCTCTGGAGTTGTGGTTGTAGTGGTGGTGGTGGTGGTTGTAGTGGTGGTGGTGGTAGTGGTTGTGGTTGATGTGGTCGGAGTGGTATCGGGCTCAGTGTTGCAATATTCGTCAGACAATGCCACGTTAGATGGCTGATCACACCTCTCTTTAGCAATGTCATATATGTAGCTGGCTACACAGTTAAAATGATAAACGGAATTGCCCTCGCATTTATAGTACTTCGTGCAATCCGACAAGTCGGGGTGGAATGGACCCAGAGCACAATTCACATAATCTGTGAAATAAGATGTCGAAATATAGCAATTTAGTCAAAGATATTCAATTCTTACTTTTGAAAAACCTTTCCATAGCACGTTTAATGTATCAGAGCTACTTATTCCAGACAAATGTAAATTATAGTCAGTTTATGAGAATTAAGTCAAACAAAGTAGTTACCTGGGATGTCTGGAATCCCTGGATCAACGGGTTCAACAACACACGTCACTAAGTTAGGGTAGTTACAACGTTTAACTGAGTCGTCCCAAGCCAAGTCCAATCCGCACTCCAGGTGATAACGTACGCCATTCTCACATTTATAATACCAGTTACAGTCGCTTGTATCGGCTTCGTATGAATTACCAGTCGCTGGACAACCGTTGTCAGTACCTAAATGATTTAATAATTTCAATGAATTTAAGTATTTAATTTGTCATTTTATGCAAGTTCGATTGGATCTGTTTTATTGACCGTTGGAAGGATTCGAAATGATGGGGGAAAACGCCATCGTCGACACCACTGGCTAAAAACAAAGACAATACACCATGACATCACAAACAGATCGGTTGCGTGTTGCCCTTTAGCTCTGAAAATGCCAGGAAAACAGGAAGCTTCCTCCGAACCAGCCGAAGAAATTATTCTGGAACGTAGAGCATACGGACAGAACGTGCCTAAATTATCACTCAGAAGACGTAGGCCATGACACGTATACGATTTACCATTGTAGTTTTAACATACAGCCTCGTCATCTCTCCAAATACCTCTGTGAAACCCTTTACTACAAATCCCAACAGAATCATTCATCTTACAAAATATATCAACAAATTAGCCACAGACTAATCAAACAGTCACGTGTAACCAGCGCTTCCACACATTACACATTATACACATATGATTCAGTTAAAAAAGTTCAAATTTGTATCATCCCGAGTAAAGCCGAAAATCTTTTGATTTGACAGAAAACGGGTAATTACAGTATGAATATGAATTCAGCGTATAAACCAGGTACTAGAATTTAATCATGACATTTACATTTTACGTTTGAAATAATCGATTTTTTATTTTTTATTTTTTTTTATTTTTTTATAAACCTTTGTTATTTGTAGTATCGATTTGTTTTGAGGAGAGCACTTATAACCCTATGAGTGGATTGTTTGGCTATCGAAAGCTCTCTTTGGAATCATTTAAGTTATGCAACATCGGCGATCTCTACTATAAAGACCGGAGGGATCCACTGTGCCTCAAATGACTGTCGTATACCTCATATACCCGATACAATACTCATGCATTATGGAATCTCGTCATGTTTTGATTTGCTATATGGATGGATTTTCAGAATCACGCCCAGTAAAATTGTTTTGCTCAAGAAAGCTTATTTTCTCCAAATTAAAATATTCTTAACGGTTTTGGTTCATGTAAGATCAGTCTGAACAACCGTCAATTCTACCTGTTGTACCGTAGTCTTCACATCCGGGAACTTTAGCTGGATAATCACAGACGCCGTAACGCTCGTCGAATACTAAAGGTGGTTGACATTCCTGTCGTAGAGGTCCCCCATCACATACATAGAATATACGACAGTCATTTGGATCAGCTACATAGGCCCCTCGATATGGACAGTTCACTTGGGCTGCCAAAAACAAAATTATTGGTCGGATTTCATAAGATGAATATATTAGCTTTTGAGTAAATCCCTTTTAACCTTCGTTGCCCTAATAATAAATAGAAAGGTCAATTGTAAGCTTGACTAAATTTGTTTGATTGAAGCTTATTCAGCGTCGTACCTCACTTATATGACGATTTGAGCTCCTTGCTTAAGTGTGGTGGAAACCTTGTGAAAATCACCCCCACGATTGCCAGAGCCACATTTTGTGAATCACTCAAAGTCGACAAACGGCCTCGAACCGCGGACGGTACATCGAAATATGATTAGTAGGGAGACAAACTAAGCCACAGTCCCGGGCAGCGTGACTAGAGAAAAGAAACTTAGTTTACCGGAGTTATAAAAGAATTTATTTTGAAGATATATTTGATACCGCCTCAGCAAAACATAAGCGGTATTTGAATGAGTCACGGTTGACATACATATTTTATTTTGATATAAGCTGTGTGTTTAAGATCTACGTGTGCTAAACATATACAATTTTTTAGTTTATTGCAGAAAATTACAAATTATGCTTTTTTTTTTTCAAGAAGCAGAAGCTAGAAAGGTTTATTAATTTTATCCTCGAGTTTTGAGGATAATTGGACGTTAAGGGATAAGAATAAATTGACAATTTCAATTTCCTCCCAGCCAATCATAATCAGATGAGCCTTTGGAATTTGACTTCGCTATTGTTCTTACACCATATCTACCTAGGCTTAGTAATGATCTCGGTCATGATTAACCGCCACAGAAATGCGGTCTACCAGGAGATATTATTCTATGTGATACAATATAGTTTGAGGAGTGTATAACACCAGATAAAGTAGTCTATACTGATCCATACATTTTATATTGTTTCAAAAGAGTCTTCTATTTTTTGTATATATCAGTATTTTAGTGATGAACTAAATTTGTACAAAATGTAAGTATTTTGTAAAATACATTACATATGTTAGGCATGTATAGAAGACTATGAATATACGTCAATCTAAAATAATGCCACTTATACTGAAAATACATTATATCTTTATACTACATGGGATAGATCAAGGCCAATACGAGGGTTCCAGTTATAAAGTTACGACAACAGAGCGACGTCTCTTTGTGAAATAACGTTATCGGTTTACGGCAAGGGGAGGCCAATGCACGATATTTTAACCTGGGCGGTATAAGGAATATTGCAAATTAACGGGTAAACGTTATTGAAACCATATGAATTTCCTTTCTCCATGGCTTAAAATATAATTCTTTGCAAAAGTTACAATTTTAAAGTTACAATTTCCGGAAAACCAACGTCCCGCAATGTTAAAGCATAGGCAGCCTGCCTTCCCTTGCCATAAAGTGGCAACATTATTTCGCTAAGGGACGTCACTCTGTTGTCGTAACATCATAACTCAAAACTTCCGTATTGGGTTTTATTCACGCCATTCAGAATCTGTATATCATGAGCTATAATCTTTACAAATTTTATTATTTTGGCGAATAAAGAAATAAATCAGTCATATTCACCTTTAACGGTTTGAGCTAAATGGAGTAATATGGCGATCCAACAATATCACTTATATTCCTGGAATCCAAATTGGAACGTTTGAATGCGATCTTTTGATAGTTTGCCCCTGAGTCATACAAACTAAGTGCACATTTTTCTTAACCTCAACAGCACTGTGTTTTTATATATCATCAAACTTTAATATATCGTAAATTTGTAGCATTTTTGAATTTGTTGATCAAATCTGATTTTGGACAATCGTGGTTCTGTAAGTTTTCCTTTAACAAATTCAGTGCATGTACTTTAATATATTGGCTTTAAATTGTCTGATGTAAACATATTAATCATGTAAGAATCATTATTTTCGTTATTTTGGGATAACACTTTCTTAGTTTGAACAGATTCTAGTTCAGAAAATTTTGCAGGTTGAAACCCGAGAGATATCCCAGAGATTCAAGTGTGAAAACGAAAACGATCTTTTTAAATGGAATTGAAACGTTTTGATATATAAACCAAGAAGTTGTTATCCATATCAATCTGTTATTAGTTTTAGATAAGGATTAATTGCAGCAAACAGTAAACTTGTTCAGATATAAAACAATGTCATGTTTGGAAAATTGGAAAGATCGAATTATTTGCCTTTTACAACGTACGGTATTTCACTTATATGACAGCGGTGTATTCTAACAATAATGGACACTCGCACAATCAATATGTATAGTGTTTTTGCAACGTTGAAATGTTAATCTACCTTAAACGCTAATACACAAGTAGTGTAATTCCGAAAAACACTCAAAATTAGAGCATTTGTTAATCCATCATCAGGAGATAAATGGTGAAATATTGAGTCAAAATGAAGTTAACGTTTTTTCGAAATTACGCAATATGTGTATTATGTAAATCTCTTCAGTGGATCTAATGGTTTCTCATATGACAAGCAAAGACAACATTTCTACACTTCATGCAATATTTTCTTAGCCAGAGAGATTAGAAGACAATGAAACTGGGTAGTAATAAATAAATAAGGCCTGTAGGCCTATTTTAAGTGTTTAACCCAAGCGCCAAGAAAGATGCGCTTATTTGCATAGGCCACAATGCAGCACTAAATCTGTGACCTAAATCAATTCTTACGATCGCAATAAACTTTAGATAAACTTTTATTTTATTTTATTTTATTTTTTTTTTTTGGAGGGGGGGGGGGGGGGGGGGGGGGACCGCTT
>JAVFBW010114992.1:0-15735 GCA_034783835.1 Mopalia ciliata | reverse complement strand
AATTTATTCCCAAAAAGCTCCCAAAACCAATTAGAAGGAGAAAACTCAATCTGCCCCCTAAAAAACTCAATTAATGATTTTGACTTCTACCTACCTCTGATTAGGGGTGTTTTTTGATAGGGTTTTAGTGTATTTAACATAAATTATGTGTACAAAATACTCCAGAATATATATGTGCCAAGATTAAGCACATCTAAATGTCCGACATGGATTTGGGACAAACATCTAATCTAGTATAATGTACTATTTTGTGATTTTAAAACAGCTAAACTCATGACCATAAAAAATCTAAATATATAGAAAAATGTTGGGCCTTGATAGGCGAGAAGCTCAGCCAGCTAGTAAACAACATGTGATGAAGCATTTTGTTTGTAAACAGTGACCTATAAACCTAATTATAGTGGGCAGGCAGCCTTGAGCCTAGAAAGCAAGAAGTAGGTCAAGCACAGACTATCTATAGAGAAGTCCAGTATATTTATATCTACATGCAATAAATTGTTTCATGTTGGGTTATATTGAACACTAACATGGCACACTATTATCATTTAAGGAGGAAGTTCTTTTGTGAAGAAATCTTATAGTGATAAAAAAATAAGACGAAACTATATGATTATTTGACGATGCCATATCTGAGCACAATATACAAGCTCCGAGGGTAAAGCCATAACCCTAACTTATGTGAATATTAAAATGTTAAATATTCAATTCCCCTCTGTTGAAAAGATAATGTTCTTCCACTGCCCGGCTAAGGCAGAATGTCTATGGTCAGTGCAACTAAGGAAGTCTTCTAACTTAATATTGTAATTTCCATTGCTGAGCATCTACATTATCTTTTGATTATTTGTTTGTTTGATTGGGGTTTAACGTCATACTCACTCAGTATTTCACTTATATGACATGCCAGCCCAATGGGTGAAGGAAATCACCCTCAACACCACTGGCAACAAAGAAAGACAGGTTGGGACAAATACAGGACAACAACAACAGGATGCGATACAGACACCACAAACAGATCGGCTTCCTGTTCCCCTTTAGCTCTGAGAGCACTAAGGCAACATGAAGCTCCCTCCAACCGCCCGCCATTATCTTTTGAAGAGAAAATTTAGGAATTGAAATGGAATCTGTGAGGGGGATACAAGTCTAGAGATAAACCTCTAACAATTACAGGCTTAAAACTCAAGATCAAATGCAGACATGCAGTCTAACAAGCTTTGTTTGTTTGATTGGTGTTTAACATCGTACTCAAGGGTATTCAACTTAAATGACTTAATGGATTGTCCACTTCACACTGTACACAGCCTTATTACAATGGAAAACTGAGAGGAAACCTCGTAAAAATCACCCCCGTGATTGCTGTTGCGACAACATGTGACTCGTTCATATACGGTATACCTGACGGTCAACAGGCGGATTCGATCTTGTCAACGGTAAATCGAACCAGGTTCAGGTAAGGAAGCGCACTCGCTACCAACTAAGCAACGGCTGTGGGCCCACATTCTAACAGTTACATGCAGGTGGTTAATTAAAATATTAGCAAATAATTATACAGAAAGTTCTGCATAAAATAATAGGCGAATAATACATGTACTACTGGAATCACAATTTACACCAATTCTTAGACTTGCCAGTTAGTTAACAGCTAAACACACATTTACAATAGTTTTTCCAGATGGAAATTAAATTAATATACAACTGAAAGAAGCGGATGACCAAATGTGTCAAAATTAATAGCAAAATGCAAACTCAGATAAAGATTGCAAACAATTTGGGAAACCTATAGATCAGTCCTCCTTAACTTAGTTTGCATAACGGTGGGGAGACCCTGTTCTGTCCATTCTCCTGGACAGCAAAAGCCTGAAATGGCTAATGTGGAACCCTTGAAAAGCTCATCCCATTTTTAGATTCCATTTTGTTGTCAATAAAAAAATGCCCCCCATCATGATGGATGCATCCAGTTTTGCTGAGAATTGCCTTGTGTGACCAATGCTATTGATAATTGCAAATTTTAAGACACTTGGCACTTTGCCAACTCAACTCATTCTGTATGTATTACGCAAACTCACAGGGGAGTTGATCAATAAACCGAAACATTGAGTCAAAATGAATTCATTATCTTTCTTCGGTGTTGTTAGTTACTATGACTCCTCAGTGGTAGTCATAATATCACATGGGAAATATAATGGTGTTTGGCTTACTGCATCTATTTTACTTAATAAAAGGATGCCAAATTGTCGATTCTTATTCTGGCAAACTTAACTTCAGCTGACAAAACCTTGTAAAAACCAACCCAGTGATTGCCGGAGTGAGTTCCTAATATAATATACAGGTATGTCCACAAATTGTGTACTGTCTAGTGCTGTTCCAATATAATTAACATTCTCGTCTTTGTACTGTTTTAACAGGTAAACAAAGGCTGTCAGCACCTGTCTGGAATGGTTGATAAAAATGACTCACTGAATCTCATTTAAATGTCAGAATAACTTTCATCCTGAACCTAGTTTGCTGAAAAGTTTTGGAAGTGGGAATATTTCATTTACCAACAAAACTCCCAAGAATACATGCAAGGGCTTAGGCAGACACCTGTCCAAATGGACACAAGTGCCTTTTTTGGACACCCTATTTTAAGATACTTTAACATTCAGGAAATAGGAAAACTGTCATAATTAGACACCCAGTTATATGAAAAGTGAAGCAAAATGGCCATTTTGGACACCCTATTTCTGATTTCTGGTTAAGCCCTTATATACATGTACTTTAAAGTTTGAGCTACATGTAAAGACATCTGCCCTTGTCATTTGAGACGGGCAGACTTTTCACTTTGGTTGAAATGACAAATATAAAATCTGAACTTTAAACTGTAAAGGAGAGGAAAATTTTAACTTTGGAAGGCAATACATATCTCAGAATAGGGATTTATGACAGGAAATTGTCCAAATCCTAGCCAGTACACTGCTCACAAGTACTAATATTAATTGTCAATCACTTTAAAAGGAATATTTAACACATTAAGACAGCAGCATATTAATACTATTAAAACATACATAAAATTTGCGAAATGATCAACATGGGGCTTACATGACACAGTATTACATATTTTGATTGATTGGTTGGTTGAGTGGTGATGTATCAGCTTGAGACCTGGGGCCGAGGTTATAAAAGTTGTTGAATTTGCTGACATAGCTCCTCCAAATAAAAAGTTTTTATTGGCTTATGAAAAAAATACATATTTTTTTTTTTCAAAAGACCTTCACAAAATGGCATATATTGATAGCAAACTCGATTTTTGTTATGTTTTTCATTCATGTAAGTATCTGTATCAGTTTTATTTAATATCTACTGTTTTGTACGTCTACCAAAAAAATAAAAATTCTGCCTGCATAGCTTTATTTTTTCCAAGCCGTTATACGAGACATACAGGGATAGATTCATGTCGCACTTGACAACCGAATAATGCTTGTCAAAAACATGCAAAAACTCAATGTGAACTGAAATTGCTTACGTTTTGAAGTGGAAAAACTCAATTTATTGCAAAAAAACTTAATTCCATTGCTAAATTGTAGAGGAAAATACTGAATTTGTTGCAAGACAAGATGCTGCATTGGAATTTTAATCGGGGAAACGAAAGAAAAATGTTTAAAAAAAACACTGTTGTTTTACGTCATCGTGATTGTGCCCGAATGCAAATAAAAAAATTGTCCAGAGAGGAGTTTGTCAGCAAAATCTCTGTCACTTCGCCTGAATTTTGGACATTTCTGGAATTGTCATGACCAATGACGATGCAGCATGATCTACATGACAGAGGCACGTTTGTCAATATCAGATGACATTTGATTAAAACAATTGCTGTCTTATCTCCATGACCGCAATGTTGAAAAGTTATCATATACCGATAAATATTGTAGGCCGATGTGATGGCTACTAAATTTTCTCATAAGACAAGGCTTATGTTTAAACTTAAATCATAATTCTATGACACTGTTAGTGGGAGAGATTTTTACAATAATTCGTCTGGCTCATTATTGATTTTGAACGATATGTGACAAGCGTTGTTGTTGTAGATTGAAAACTACACAGCATCAAGCAATCTGATTTCAAGTGACCATTGTATGTTTAAAAGATTCTTTTTAAAAAATTATTTCTATTTTTATTATTTGTCAGATTTATTAACTACAGTCTTTGAAACAACATAAGATCAAATTCTGCCCATTTTTTTTTTTATCTACTAGGTATTTCATAAAAAAATAACTAATTCCAATTAGTTTTTTTCAGTATGTCAACTGATATTTACTGGTAAATAAATTTGTACAAAATCTGTTTGACATTTTTTGATAATTGGCAGATATCTTTTATTCAAAAAGTAGCTCCAGAAACTAATTAAAAAAAAACGATATTTCAGAAATTTTAGTTACATAATCAAAGTAATAGTTGTGATCTATGCAGCATTTTGAATAATTCCTTACATTAAACTTACATGGTTGTCAGAAAGTATAAAAACTCAATCTGGCTGAGAAAAAACTCAACTTGAAAGCGAATTGAGTTTTCTGTTGTCAAGATTTTGACTTCTATCTATCCCTGACATAGCATTTATTTTTATGCCCCAGTTGATTAGACTCTGGAAAACCCAGGTTATAAAACAATTGAAAACACTTTCTGTGCCCAGCTGAGCAAGCTCCGGACCATGCACAAGACATACTCAATGGGACTGCAGCATTGTTTTAATAATAAGATTATTAAAATGACTTTTTTTACATACAATTTTCGATTCACTTTAAAAAATTCAACCTTATAGTGGTGACAAAATCCCGTGCAAGCAACCGATGAAATCAGCGTAGTGCATTTTTACCATTATTGATAGAAGAGCTCTACAACAGTGTGCTCAAGTGGTCAAATGTGCATTGATTTGCACTCATTTTTATAAACCTTGACTATGAACACAACTTGGTGGAGCACGATCTCAAAAGTTTGAGCACAGGCTCTGACTTGAGAATGTTCAAGATTTAATCACCTCGGCCCCAGACCAATAGTCCTAATAATATCTACCATAAATCTTGAATATTCTACAAATGAAGGAACATCTTTATTTATATTTGGTTTGATTGAGGTTTAAAGGTATTCACAAATGGGGTTTAAATCAGGAAAAAATTACAAAAACAATTTTACATGTATAAACTATCTGTACAAAAAAGGCTGTATTTTTCTGACACTGAG
Organism: Mopalia ciliata; assembly: GCA_034783835.1. Classification (NCBI taxonomy): domain Eukaryota; kingdom Metazoa; phylum Mollusca; class Polyplacophora; order Chitonida; family Mopaliidae; genus Mopalia; species Mopalia ciliata. The sequence continues at coordinate 10,527 of JAVFBW010114992.1, read as the reverse complement.
AATTTGTTTTATTCACAAACAAACCCAAGCTCCGAGAGCACCAGGACAACAGGAAGCTCCTTCCAAACACTCTGCTGTAGGCATATGTAAATCAGGGGCTTAGGCAGACATCTGTCCGCCCGTCCAAGTGGACACCCTAAAGTAAACCATTGCTTCATTTTGATACCCTGTTTTAAGAAATTTTAACATGTTGGAGATAGGAAAACTGTCTAAATTGGATACCCAGTTATTTGAAAAGTGAAGCAAAATGACCAATTTGGACACCATACTTTTGATTTCAGGCTAAGCCCCTGATGTAAATACAGCACAACAACATGTGAATTAAACTATCTTCTGAAATAAATTTTATACATATAAAAGTAATTAAAATCATTACGTTTACTCACCTCTGCGGTTGTTATCCATATACCTCCTATCGTTAGTCCTTGATGGGTGATGTGACGTCAAAGGCTGACGTCCGTCACTGTCCCGACGTTCTCTCTTAGAATAGCCTGATGGCGTAAATGTACTAGACTGAGTACCACCACCATAAACACTATGATTCCTTCTATTATCTTTGTACGAAGAGACATCGTTTGTAGAAGTGTTGTGATAGAATGAACTGCTCCCCGAATTAGAAACTTTAGAATCTGCCTGTGATTGGCTGAAATTTCCTGACCCCATGGAGGACTGGGTGGAGGTATAGGGGCCACTATGTCTGTCCGTATATTTACTGTCTGACGCGAGTCTAGTACCTTGGTTACTCGACGGCCGATATAGTCTGTCCCGGTCGTTCCCACTGGAATGTCTTCCCCCATCATTGGAGGCTGTGGAATTAAATTTAAGATGAAAGTTAGCAGGTTTTACTCAGAACATTAGCTTATCAAGCGGCGAAACAGGTGGTTTGTTTCATCCATTCTATTTTGTCACAAGGTCAAAAGGATCGAGATTTCTGCACACAAACAAAAATGCATGTGATACATTTCCCTCTTAAAAATAAAATGGCCTCTTTTGACTAAATGACAGTCTTATATTCATTCTTTACTCCATACTTACAGTTATTTCACTCATATACAGACTACCATCCAATGGGTGAGTGAAATCACCGTAGACACTCATAGCAACAAACAGCAAGACAAGAGGCTACGATAAAAAAAAGTATCCAAAACATCGTATTCTTAGATCAAAGATCAAATGACCTCTCTTGACTAAATTCTGAGAGTTATCTCTATACTAAACTGCACACTAAAGGTAATTTCACTCATATACAGGGTATCAGCACCATGGGTGAGGGAAACCACCCCCGGCACTAACAAAGACAAGTCAGTACAATGAAAAAAGGTAACGAAAACATCAGATTCTTAGATCAAAGATCAAATGACCTCTCGACTAAATTCTGAGTTATCTCCATACTTAAGGTTAATTATTTCACTCAAATATAAGATACCGGCCCCATGGGTGGAGGAAAGCCCCCTTATGGCCACAAACAAAGACAGGACAGTACAATTGCAAGATGTAACAAACACATCAGATTCTTAGTTCCAACAGGAAGATCCCTCCCAACACTACAGTCATCTTGGTATTCAGTTTAATGGAGAAAAAAAAATAAAATAAATAACTAAGTTACCTTTGTTTGAGGTATAGGCTGTCTGTTTGACAATTGACCGGTTATCTTTTGGTCTGTTGTCAGGCCCCCGGGAACTAGAACTGGGAAAAATAAATACAAGTGGTTATATGCTATATCCTGCCATAAAGAACTAATTTGTTTGCTTGATTGAGATTTAATGATATTCTAAAGGTTATCTCACGGAAATGACAGCCAAGTCCAATGAATGGCAGAAGGAAACTGCGCTTCAATCAAATTGGCAACAAAGATTTTAAAAAAATAAAATCTGGACAATTAAAATGTGACATCAACAGAACATTTTTTACGTGTAGTTTTTAGTTGAGTAAACTTACAACTCCCATAAAGGATACACATGGATACATGCCGATTCAATATTTCGGTTTATTTTAGAACCATTGCCTTTGTGAAAATCATCAGTGGAAATAATGCTAATTTTTAGTTCTCATCATAAAATTATGTATTCGTCATAACAATTTAAATTAAACAATAAAATACATCATCTGTGAAGTAATGCTGTTATGTCATTAGGGCAGATATAAATGTTTACCAGGAATCACATGATGTATGTTGTGCCTTGGGACATCAAACCAATAGAGATCAAAAATAGTACCAAACCCAACCTGGGGTGGCGATTTATATACATTTGCATCACATGTTCGGTAAATATTGAGATTGTCCCATGAAGTTCTCAAGAATATTTTGATTAATGGCCTGCAAGACAAAATTGGAAAAATGTGTGACAAGTTATTTTTAACGTTTCCATCCCTGCCAACATTTCAGTTTAACTGTTAACTAATTATTTATTCATCGATGTAACTTTCTGTATGAGGTGACTGCCATCAGGGCAAGTTGATTTGAGCATTATACAAAAATCAGCCAGACTTACGGTTCAAACCAGTCTTTGGGTTTTTCCCACTGTGACACCTCCGTCCTGCTATTATAATAGTACTTCTTTCCTGATGAACTTGTGTGTTCAGTCCATTCACTGGTGGCCGTGGCAGCTTTTGGGGCCTGAAATTGTAATACATAAATATCGATTTACTTTGCCGTATTTAAATATGGTGAAAAAAACAGAGGAAACCTAGTAAAAATCACTCCCATGATAATCCAAGGCACATCAAGACTCAAGGTCTTTAACAGTATACAGTACGCCAAAGGTTCGTTTGTTTGATTCGGGTGCGGTACCAGAAGTCTATTAACTAGAAGTATGCAACTGCCATATAGATAAGCTAGCTGGCATTGGGGACTGATCACCCTGTAGCACACAAGAAAATTCAGAAGAACACAACTTTAAAAATGATACATTATCGGAAACTTCTGCCGTTCCTCAATCATAACGCTGCTGACTAAACGAAACGTATTTACCCAGTGCAATATGTGCCTGTTAAATACATCATAAACGGCAACTAAATCGACAAATATCAGTCTGCCATCCGAGTAAACTCATTTGCTATACACAGTGGCTGATAAAGGATGAAATTACCCAGAGTTCTTACAACTTAAAATAAACTTGTCTGAAATGTGATGTCACAGTTTCTTGCTGGTCTACAATGCCCTGGATATTACTATTACAGGCTTACAGCAGTTACATACTTCTAGTTAATAGACTTCTGGCGGTACATAAGGTTATTTCCCAAAGACATTACAGGACAAATACAATTTGTTTTTTCGTTTGATTGGGGTTATACGTAGCATTCAAGGGTATTTCACTTATATGACAGATTTTCCACTTCCCACTCTTCCTTGCCCTACCACAGTGGAAAAACAAGAGGAAATCTCGTAAAAACCAGTCCTTGAGTTTTCAAAAATGCAGGCGGGTGAAAAACAGCCCGCGTAAACTACCAATTACAAGAGTAGGCAGGCTGTTCACAGCTTTTAACTTTATTACATGTAATGACTACCTAAAGAAAATGCCATTATTAATATTTATGTATACGGCTTTGCTTGCTTCATCTGGGGTTTTACGCCTCGTGACGCAACATCCCACGCTTTGCTAGTTGCAGGCTGTTTCCTTTGGTGTCCGCCATATTTTATTAACAATGCTGATTAAACACTGCAATCTTGAAGCGGCCGTATGGTTGGACATTAAGAGGGGATTCTACCAAACTACAGCCAATCAGAGAAGCTATACAAGTAACAACTTCAGAAAGGCCAACATGATGCTGTAAACAGTCTTCGATTCGCGAATAAAAGTTTGAGACTTCTCTATCGATGTCAGGCTTACGCAGGCTGTTTTTTTAGCTGTAGGCGGGTGACTTATAGCCGCCTGATTTTTATTTTACGCTAGTGATGGCAGGCGTGAGCTATCGCTCGCGTCAAAACTCAAGGACTGAAAAACCACCCCTGAGATTGCTGGAGCCACAACTTGTGACTCACTCATATACCCAATGGTCGACAAACGGACTATCTCGTGAGCGGTAGATCGAAGTAGAGAGCGCACTCGCTGGCCATTAAGCCAGGGCCACAGGCCCGACAATACGAAGACATCACAAACAGATCAACTTCATGTTCCTGTTTAGCTGTAAAAGCACCAGGGCAGCAAGAAATGTATTTCAACAATAATTGACACTTAGCAGAACCATAAAATGGGAGGCATTTTGGAAAGTTAATCTTCCTCCAGTGCTAAGTAAAGACAGCATGGTAACTCTCAGCCAGAGGGCCTGGATACCAAGAGTAGCTCATCTGATGAAATTGCCTGAAATTAAACCATGTGTCTTGAACAAGTCTGATGAATTATACTGACCTCTGGCCTGAAGTCCCGTTCTCGTGTGTCTTTACTTGATGATGCAGAATCTTTAGAGAGTTTAGAAGCTCTGTCGTAACCACCCCCATTAGCATTGCTACCTGATCCGCTGTAGTGGTTGCTACGTCGGTCTCCGGGGGAATTTGTGGACCCTGATGGACAAGTTAAAAAAAACTTGACTTAAAATACATCATTTTAAATTATTTTATAGCATTAATTGGATTTGGGGATATGAATGGTGATAGTAGAAAGGACAATTAATTTTTTTGTTTTTTTGATTGTCATACTCAAGGGTATTTCATATTTGTTTGATTGGAATTTAACACCATCTTAAGGTTCTTCGACTAAGTTAGGACAGCGTGCCATCCAAATGGGTGAAGGAAGCCCCCCTCGCCGCCACTGGCAACAAAGAGAGAGGAGACTTGACAAAGCGTTTAATACAAATACATCACAAAAGAACGGTTAATGTTGCCCCTTGGCTTCTAGGGCACCAGAGCAACAGTCCCACATAGTGAATTTACAAAGAAGTGTCTATTTCTGTGCTATAATGAAAGCAGTTAATATAAAATTAAAACTGAAAAGTTGTAGGGCATGTAGGAGGCCATCCTGATACAATATGACTTAGACAGCAGAGCAGGGTTTCAAATAAGTTAAAATATTTTGAAAAGTTAACTTGAGGTAAATTTGAAAAGTTATTCTTATTTAACAGAGGAAGTGCCATTAAATTTCTATTGGTATACGTAATTACCAGCCGTTATTTCCATTTCTGCAAAAGTAGGCTTACAGTGAATTTTAAAGGATAGCTCAAACCTTATCTGTCACCGCTTTCACAACCATTTCAATCATAAGACCTAATTGTTTCTATATTTGTTTGTTTGAATGGGTTTTAACGTTGTACACAAGGCTATTTCACTTATATGGCAACAGATTGTCCAATTTGTACTGTTCCATGCTTATACAGTGGAAAACCTATGAAAAACCACCTTTGATATTGAGCCACAACAAACTCATATGCCGGAGGGTCACAGACTTGAAACCCCTTAAAGTGTACATTAAAGTAGGATTAGTAGGCAATAACCAAAGGGCTTCAGCAGACACCTGTCCACCAGTCCAAATGGGTACCCTGAAGTGAACAATTGCCTCATTTGGACACCCTGTTTTAAGAAACTTTAACATAGAGAAGATAGGAAAACTGTCATAATTGGACACCCAGTTATTTGAAGATTGTTTGTTTGTTTGTTTGATTGGTGTTAAACGTCGTACTCAAGGGTATTTCACTTATATGACGACAGACACAAATATAGAACATCACAAATAAATCTGATTCTTGTTACCCTTTAGCTCTGCAAACATCAGGGCAACAGAAAGCAACCTCTTTCTCGCCTCTTACAATCAACCGAGGAAGCTGAGGGAGTATTCTGTAGGGCCATGGCCCACCCGCTCCCTCACAGGGCCAGTTATTTGAAGAGGAAAATTACCATTCTGGACACCATACTTTTGATTTCTGGCTAAGCCCCTACAATACCCACTAGGTGACATTAATTTGCGTCTATAAATTGACTAACAATTGAATGTGAACTCACAGTAAAGTGGGGTGCAGACTGACTCAAACCAGTGAGCAGTAGGATTAGTTGGCAGACATGATAACCACAAAACCACAGCCATTTGCAGCTTGAATTGACCACCATTACAAGGTTTTTTCCGTTTTCGACAAGAGTGAATTCTCCTTGCAAGATGTTGTTAGCCTTCAAATGAGGGCTAATAAACGATTTTTGTCTTAGGCAGTAGTGGCATCGTCATTTCGCAAGGAGACATCATTCTGTTGTCGTAACATCATAACTCAAAACCAGCTAAGTATGAACATGCCCTTAACATAAGTGTTTGGATGCAAGCTGACATTTCTTATATTATTCCTACCTCTAGGAAAGCCTAAACTCTCATGCATAGACTTAGCTAGAGACCCATCCACAGGTCATTTTTGACATGCAGATTTTGTAAAACAGTTACAATGAAAGGTAAAAATTCTGAATTTAAAAATGAGGCTGATAGGAAAATGAAAAAAATTGGCAAATTCATCAAAATAAGGGATTTATGACAGGCAGATTCCAATTCCTAGCTAAGAAACTGCCATCTTGTCTATATTTATAATTAAAAATTAATAAAAAATGGCATTCCTCTGACAGGGATTGAACATAGAACCTCGGACAAACAGGGTCCCTTTCATATTTCATAATTAATTTCATATTTCAAAAACTTTGATCAGAATTGGATATCAACTAATCTACTCCAAAGGGTGTTTTCTATGAAATATAAGCAATACAGCGATTTCTATGTCACTTTATGGGAACAGTTATAGACCATAAAATTAAACAAAACTCAATTTTAGCTTAAAAATAAAGTACATTTCTCATTCAGCTAGGACTATTTATATTTTAAAAATAATTCAAATCAGAGATTTTCTTTTAAATACAAAAGGGCCTTTATTTCTTAAAGGTCTGTCAAGTTACCACTCATTAAATGTTGGGAAATCAAATATTCTTTTTTTAGATAATAGGTACTAAAACAAAATGACATATCAATCACTGGTAAGATGTATGGACATAGCACTGATGAAAAAAAAATGATACAGTTACATGTACAACTAATGAAGACATCTCAACTAAGAAACAATTTGTTCATTTTGATAACATTACAAATCCAATTATTTGTATTACTTTTGAAAGTTGGTATTGAAAATAATATTTTACCTTGAAGCATTTTTTCCCTATTTCTTTCAATGTATGAAGTTTTATTAGCATATCTTGGACTCCCACGACTGCCTGGGCTGTCGTCGCGATTTCTGAACGATGGAGAGTCCCTCCTTCCATAACGATCGGAGTGACCTCCCTGGTGATTTTTTGACGGGTACTGGGTATTCTACAAGAGAAATAGGCATGCTTATTTTGTGACAGTTTAACAAACAAACAGGTGAAAAATGTCCTAATGGTGACATTGAAGGGTTGATTCACTATAGACACAGATCATTTGTTTGTTTGAATGAGGTTTAATATCGTACTTGAGGGTATTTCACTTATATGACGACGGATTGTCCACTTCCCACTGTTCCTTGCCTTTATATTATGGTGGAAAACTGAGAGGTAACCTTGTTAAAACCACCCCGCGATTGTCAGAGCCATATCTTGGGACTCCCTCATATACCTGATGGTTGACAAACTGACTCGATCACGTGAATTGTAAATTGGAGCAGGATTAAGAAGTGCACACACTACCAATAAGCCAGGGTCATGGGCTGTAGACACAGAGGATACCATCACAAACAAATATGCAATTTATTGTCTCTAATTAACAAACGACGACAATAAAGGATAGGACCTATACATATCACAGAATGCAGTACAAAGACATGACAAGCTCTGGGAGCATCCGGAATTCTGTAACCAAGGAAGCTCCCTCCCAACTGCCCACCCAAGTTTTGTTAAGCCAACAGCAACAGGACAGACCCTTAGTTAGAGACCGCCAACCGGTCATTTTCGACAGGCAGATTTCTACATGGGAGAGACATAACAGATCCGCTTCATGGTGCCCTGAGAGCATCAGGGGCAATAAGAACAATCATATTATTTGCAAAACAATAACACCTCAACATATTAGCTTTAGGCTACAGATTAGCGTTTTAGATACACAGTGCTCAAGGGTATTTCACTTATATGAAGGCATGTGTTCCAAAAACAATTGACACTAGCAAAACCATAAAATATAAAGGGTTTTGATAAAGTTGGTGAGTTAACCTTCCTTAAATCCTAACTTAAGACAGCATTGCTACTTGCTAGACTTCAAACAAACTGCCCTTAGCCAAAAGGAGAGTTTCACAAACAGTCCCAACAGTCTGTGAATCCATTTGACACAATCAATGACGCTGCCCTAAGCCAGTTGATTATTAAAGTGCTATTGATTAACATGATACACCATAATAACAGACATCATGTCCAACTGAAAAGGACAAATTAAGTAACTAAGTAACTGTTTTGCAAGTTTTCTGAAACAGGCAAATACCAGTCATGTCAAGGTTTTGGTCATTAGCACCTTTTTAAGCTTTGTTCGGTAGCAATTTCAGAGAATGCAATGCAGTAAAACAACATGCATTAGTTAATCAAATGGTCCAAATGTATCAACTAGTAAAAAAGGTGATGTCTAATGCACGAGGATAATGATGTACTTGTGTTTACACCTTGCGTTACAACAACGACATCATATTCTAAAATATGAAGTGAGTATCTTCGATCTCATGAGAGATTTTTCTGAATGTTTTTCAAAATAATATCTCCTCTCTAAAGACAAGTCTACTGGACATTTATGCATCCTTTTTATCAAACTTTCACTTATTTTGTCAACTTTAACAACAGCTCAGAGAACAACTTCAACAGAGTTGTCTCAAAATACTGTGTCGATACATGATGTCTCACCACCCTGAGGATCTATACAGGCAATCACGTATGTCAAGTTGATCACGTTTAATTGCAAGATTTCGACGTGTTTTTTTGACTGAAGTGAACTTTCTGAAGTTCTTGTTTAACACTGGTCGTCTTGACCTCGCCCAACTTAGTCCATCTCGCTTTTACCTGGTACAGATGGGTGTCTTTTCTGTCGTAGTACCTGAAAAATATGAAAAGGGTAAACTTATAACACCTTCAAAAGGATAAAAATCACCAAATTTTAAAAGAAATTTATTAAAATTTGTAGATTTTGACAACAAACATGGCGGAATCTTTCATCACAGAAGGAAGAGCTAACAAAATCTGGAAAACTCAGGTCATTACCCATCGTTCATCAGGCGTGGATGTTTCCTTGCATGCATTACCATTAATGCTAATATAAATGGGGTACTTTGCAGTACACAAAAGTGTAATTTACGACAAAAATAAAGCTAAAATCATGTGTGATGAATTCTCTGTAAAGCCATTAGACGCCATGACACAGAGAGTTTCCGACAGTTTTCGCTGTTTACGGAGGTTGCCGAATTAACTTTACTAACTGAAAACATTAAATTTTTTTATATCCTTATTGACTTAAAATTGGCGTCAAGAAATCTTATTGAATCTTAACAAATAGCTCAATTAATTTTTACATTAAAAGTGCTTTTTATAAATAACGTCCTAGCGAGAGTTAATATTCTCCGCTGTTCGGGAATGACTAAACCCGCTTCTTGGAGAATGCCACACGATTATGTTTGGTTGTACATGTACAATTTTAGAACTCACGAAATCCCCAAAATATGTTTTCATTCCAAAGAATATTTCCCTCATAATAATGCAATGGTTTCCTTTTATTTTCTATTTACAATCATGGATTATGACAAACTTGGTGAGTTTGCTGTGAATCCATTCAATGCACACGTGATCAATGGTTTAATTATCTTACATGACTGACTGAGTGTTCAGTTGTCGTGGTAGATCATTGTTTGAAACCCTTTTACTTTAGACCCAGGTATTTTACTTCAGGTTATAACAAAACATGAGATACAATCTACCCACAATACCAACTCTGCAGTAATAAAATAAGTTTAGAAATGGGTGTAATGGAAGCTCAGTAAAATCATGGATGTATTCCATTTTTAAATTGAGCTGACGTATAGCCTAAAATGGGACTGTGAAAATAACCCCTAGAATGCTAGTTAAACCTCCAGACTTCATGCACTGTTTTTTTTTTTAGCTTAGCGGTCCCATTCTTGCTCATCTAGAAGAGAATCCGGAGAGCCATTAAATAACATTATGCAAAATGTCATTCGATATTGGCGTCTATAATAAACATGCCAAGGCAAACGTAAAGCAAAGCAACAGAGAAAAAGTTTTGAAATAAGAGTTCAGCCCTAATAAATTCGCATAAAATGTTACACTATCTGACCACAGGCTTGTTTATCTGGAATAGTGTGTATATTGTGATATTTTGTATCCACCCCACTCTTCACTTCAGGCCAGTGGCCATGGTTTAGGGATTAGCAATGGTCTTACTAATCCTGCTTCAATATACCGTTCACAGGATAGAGCCTGTCCACCATTAGCACAATGTATAGGGCTAATTCCTCCGTCTTAGCCCTACGTCCTGCCTATCTAAACCCATGGTGAAAGTTGAAAGTCGATAGGCCGCTATGGCCGGCCTCAAAAAAACTATTTCTGATTTT
>JAVFBW010114981.1:898-15735 GCA_034783835.1 Mopalia ciliata | reverse complement strand
TTTAAAACAACCTGTAATTTTATCGATGAGCATGCGAAAACTGTTAGGAATAGATTCATATAAATAGTCTTCAGAAGGTTGTTGTTGATCGAGTTAACACGAATGACATTGTCTTGTACCATGGTTTGAATCTATATCTTTAACATACACCCTTTCAATCACCGTAAGTTTCTTCCTGTTTCCTAAGCATTAGTGGTAGCGTGTGTGATTACGAATCCTGCTTCGATGTGCCGATTACCGGATCGAGTCATCTTGTCGACCATCAGGTATATGAGCAAATAACACATTTTGGCTCCGGCAATCGCGGGTTGGTTATTACGAGGTTTCCTCTTGGTATTCCACCGTAATAATACATGGTACAGTGTGGGGTGGACGATCCACCGTCATATATGTGAAATACCCTTGAGTGAGATGTTAAACCCCAATCAAACAAACAAAACAAATCCTGTTTCCTGCCAATATATAAATTGATAGTTCTGACTGAATTTCTGAATAGATGCTCTATGACCGCGTAGAGCGAGTTGAAAATCAATTGTCAACGGATAATTGGTTAATATCCCATCGACAAAATTCATGCAACATAATAGTTTGCTTCATGCCTCGGGACATGTTTCCGGCCAATCAGAATGAACAATTTGACAACAGGTTTAACAAAAATAACTCTCCATCTGAATAAATGTCCTCTGAACATTGTCATGATGCTACCGTTTTTTAGCACTGGAGGAACATTAATTTTTCAACAAAAGGTATTTTTTGGTTATATACTTATTGACCTATGGGACTTAAAATAAATTGGACGTTTTAACTGAAAAGAAAGAAAGGCTTTTAAGTTGAGGATTTGTCGTCACCAGATTAATCTTTTGATGGCGTTTTATGAGATCGATAAATATTGACTTATCTAGACGTTCTTCCCAACCGAGGCGAATGTATCAATTTACGACTTATATAAAATGATTTTCGTAGTAAAGTTTTTGTTTTTTTCTCAGTGACTTATCGTGACTGCAACAACTTACCTGACAGTATTAAAGACATAGCCAATCATTTATAGTTTACCTGAAATCTGCTTCATTATGACATACAACATGTACTAAAAATGACAGACACAATGCCCTTGGTCAAATATCTACATCGTAGCATTCATTATCCGCACCTGTTATTTCAGTACCAAATTGTCTTAATCTCAATATACTATTTGAATCTAGAGAGTTGTTAATATAGGCATGCTTGTTCAACAATCTAGGAGAAAATAAAATATTGTTTAAAAAAGAATTATACAAATGGTTTGTTCTGGGATATTTGTTTAAATTGTTTTAAAGCTTGCTGACATATGAATTGCTTTTTAATATCTATCCCAGCTTGGATTGTCCTGTATTTTTCCTGTGTTTTCTTTGTTCGTTGACAGAGGCGTATAAAATAGTTTCCTCTATTCATTTAGTTGGCAAGCCGCTATATGGGTAAACTATGCATAAGCACGGCGTTAAATCCCAATCAATCAAAGAAACACTATTCAATCTTTCCTGGCAATAGAATCTACACCATGTCTTGGTACACTACGAAGTCTGGTCTTTTTATTTATTGTGTACAATTAATGGCGAATTTGCTGGACAAACAAACGTGAATAGCCTGGAGATATAACTGATTTGAGCCTTCTTCACATTATGTCACTGTTGTTGAATTTATTTGTAAATTGTATCGATATGGGATGCATTGTTGTATTAAGATAAAGTATACGTTCCCACACACGCTTGGTTAAAATGGCTCCAATAAAACTACTAAAGGTTCTTCAGAGGATGGTTATGGTGTAACCATTTATGGGACCCTTTCTCGTCAACTGTAGATAATAGATATTGCATTATTCTTCAATATCATCGAGCGGAGGGTTTCTGATGCCCTGGTTGGCTATGAGATACAGGGCAACATGAAGCTGATCTGTTTGTTGTATTGCGTCCTGTGGTTGCCACGTTTTTGTCCTGTCTGGTCTTTGTTTGTTGCCAGTGATGTTAAGGGGGATTCCTCACATGACATGCCGTCACATGAGTGAAATAACACTCAGTATGGCGTCACTCGATGTTTCTCCGTCAATCGCGAGATATCCTCCCGGTTTCCCATCGTAACTTGGCAAGGAACAATGTGTAGTGGACAATCCGTCGCCATAAGAGTAAAATTACCTTTGAGTACGACGTTCAACCCAAACAAACAAACTTGTGTTTTGACTATCTTAATTAAAACACACTCAATCTTTCATTTTTTTATCGAAAATGTATTGATTATTTTTAACATTCATTTGTTTACATACATATAATATGTTTTTTTTATTAAACAATTTTCCTTATGTATATAATTCACTAGCTGCTATATATACACTCTTCAAAAAAAGAAACGCAAAGAGGAATTTGAAAAAAACAGCTTATTGTTCTCAGACCGCAGGACCAAATAAACATGTTGAAATGATATATATTTGTCCATGTTAACCAAACCCTCGCTCAAACGCAACTTTTGATGATTTAGAACGCTGTTAATGGTCGTTTTCATCATGATCATAAAAATCATCGTGAAAAACATGTGAAAGTCAAAATAACCGATTAAAGTAAATGGCTCAGCTATAAAAACCGAAATGAATCAGGCAGATTTGTGACCATTATCGAAAGTAAGGATCGTAGAACATGCCGCGTCTCAACGCAGCCGACAGAAATATTGTCATTGGGCGTTTGCAAGTTGGCGAATCCAAGAGTGTCTTTGCGAGGACCTTAAACGTCTATCTTAGCACGATAACACGCTTGTGGGATCGGTATGTCCAGACCAATACTGTAAATGACCGTCCAAGAGCGGGGAGACCTCGAGTCACCACACGGGCTTAAGATCGATTCATTCGGGTATCTTATTCGCGTCTTCGCCACCGTACTGCCCGTGACAGCCCGAGAACAGTTTGGAGCCCGCAGTGTCTGAACAGACAATCAGGAACCGTCTAAAAAGGCTGGAATCCGGGCAAGACGACCCCAAAGTTGCCCCCTCCATAACACCTCTACATCATTGTCAACGGGGCCGATGGTGCAACAGAGTACAGCAATGGAATCTGCAACATTGCAGGAGAGTATGGTTCTCAGATGAATCCCGTTTTCTGCTCAGGCGACGTGCCGGCAGACATCGTATTTACAGGGGACGCAATGAAAGAGATGCACCAAACTGTATAAGGGAAGTTGACAGATTCGGGGGAGTGTCATGGTGTGGGGTGCCATCTCCTACAACAGAAAATCGGAACTCGTGCTGGTCAGGGACAATTTGACAGCCAATCGCAACATTGATGACATTCTCCGTCCACACGTCCTTCCGCTTGTCGACCGCCAGAGTGAGCTATTCCAACATGATAATGCTCGACCCCATACAGCACGTGCTACAGTGGATTACCTAGCAACAACAACTTCAATGTCCTCCCATGGGCCTCCAAATCTCCGGATTTGAACCCTATCGAGCATCTGTGGGACCAAATAGATAAACGAGTGCCAAAATCATCCAGTGACCTTTGATCAGCTGTTCCACCTGTTGCAGGAAGAGTGGGGAAGGATTCCACAGAGAAACATCCAACGATTGATTCGTTCTATGCCCAGGCGATGTCGCGCAGTTCTGGCTACAAGGGGTGGTCACACAAGGAATTGACTTTGGCTTCACCTGATGGACAGTTGTGTAGGCAAATGGGACTGTAAATTTCGAGACGGGTATCCCATACACCAATGTGTCATTGAGCCGAATTTCATATTTGTATGTACATTGATGACATTGTGACTTTCAATTCATTTGAATAACATATATGTCAACTCTGAAAATAATCTTTTGCGTTTCTTTTTTTGAAGAATGTATATACATGTATTATAATGCGTGTTATCATAATATGTTATTTTATGTGGTGTTTTGTTGGAGTGTTGATGTAGGTTGGTTGGTTATTTGATTATTGGCGTTTTCCATCCAAGTGGATAATTTACGCCACATGTGTTGATGTAGTTTTTTTAAGTCTGTATTTAGTGCCTCTACCTGTTAACCGTTTATGACAAATAATGAGAAAAAAAATCAGATATGCTCATTATCAATGATTGAGAATGGGTAACCTTTTCTTTTGCAGAGATGTTTTTGCCGGCTGATTACCACCGATGTTAAAAAAACCGCGTGGAAAATAATAACACGTTTCCTACTGTAAGATCAATCTTTGTTTTCAAGACCGTAGTTTGACATTTCTTAATGTCATCTTAACGAGAACTGAGGAATTCTCGAATTTAACAAAACAACAGAAAAAATTCCACATTTTATTTTATTCCACAGTAAAGCACCAATATACCTTTAAAAAGTCAGGTATAATGCAGCTTATTTCTATTTAAATAGAAGCCGAGTTACATCAATTCATTGTATAATTAACGGTTCCAACCTATTATTCTATTATTTTTTTTTTTTACCATTAACACTCAGTCAGAGTACATCATGCAGTTCTGCTGTAGCTTGTCAGCCATTGTTCACAGTCACATAGGACTAAGGTGCTTCTGTTTTTCTTGGTGGAGAGGAAGGGGGTGGGAATTTTTTTTAAAATGAGGACAACATCTTCATCCCCTCTACAAGGTCGAAATATGTAGCCAAGTAAATTTGAATTAGTTGGTGATATAGTCCTGACAATAGGGGACATCCACGACTAGATGATATAAATACCGTGTTTTCGAACAATGACGTCAGATCCGCCTTCTAAATTAACTAATCAACGACTATGCTTATTCGATTGCAAATGCAATACAGATAGCTGTTTTTGAAAATATGCAATTGAAACAATACGTTTAGGTCGAAAAACAGTTGTCTGTCCCATTAAGAAACTGATAGGATAACATTTCACTTAGTTTCGCAAACCAAAATGGCCATCACTCAAATTCCGATATTAACTTCAAAATTCGCTTATTAATTTGTTCATTTGATTGTATTTCACACAAAACATTTGGCCAACGTAACAAATTTCAACAAAAGGGGGTTCAACATTACAATTTTACTCTTTGGTTCGTTGAAAACAGATAGTTCTTTAAAAAAATTAGGAAAAGTTGATTTAAAGGAGATTATGAAAATATATTTTTTCACCAAAAGAAAAAGCTACTCAGCTGGTTAGAATTTGTGATAATGGTGTCCTATGTATGTCTGTCTAAACCACAAGTGAACGCTTTATAAGAGCGTGTAGTATCAAACTGTGTTTTTCTGTTCACATTAAAAAGTAAATCAATGCGTTTCTGTATTATTCTATTTTGCTTTATAATACTTTTTGATTTTATCCTATCAAATTTAATGAAAAAAAGTTTAACACACGTTTTATTTTGCGATATAAAGTTTTATTACATTTACCGTTGGAAGCAAATTATCTCTAACGAATGCCAAATATTTATATAAGGGCTTTTGTAAAGCTCCAATGAAAGGTCTGGACATAAGCCTACTTCAGTTTAAGAATAACATTATATAGAATATAAAAGCTCGTATGATTTATCGGTAGTGTCGATTCATTCTACATCGGCTTGTCAAGTTTTTTTGGCAAAATCGTAGCTTCTCAGTGAAGTATGCCCAAGCAATTAATCTTGCTCAATTCGACATTGATATCTTGCTGATAGGAATAAAGGGTCGTGAAAAACTGGATTGTCAGTAAGGTGCAGAACAACAGACAAGGTGTTAGTTCAGGACTTTGGAATACCTGACATGTCCTTCCGGGTAGCCGGACTCCTAGAAGGCGGTACTTCAGGTACAAGTGACCAGTTGCAGGTTCCTCTGTATTCTGGATGTATCTGAATGCATCATGCATCCTCATTTACATGATAGTTTGCCATCTGGCGAAGGGCATCAATAAATAAGTTTAAAAAATCATGCTTACTGTATACTAAGACTATAATTGCATACTGATGGCATGTATGTCCTCGTCATATAAGGAAAATACCCTTGAGCAAGACATATTGCTGTGTAACAAGTATCAACATTTACGGACGAGATTTTTATTATTGTCCAAATGTAGACATTTGTTAAAAGTAGAAGTAAAGATAACTCTGTCGTATGTGATCTGTATTAAGAGACTGGCTGTGAAGTTACCTTTGCACCATTCACATCTTAATATAGAGACGTAGCCGAGCTTAGCAATTCTTTGTCCGGTCCATTGACTCGATTGACTCACTCCAATATAACCAGTATAGTATTCGACCTCTCTTCTTCCGGGTTTAATGTAATTTGCTCTAAAAGAGGTGTTTTATCAGGGGAAAAAGCTTCCAGGAAATGGTAGGTCTGTTGTCGCTGTCGATATACTGTAGATAGTAATGTCGGCTTATGAGAAGCCTGAGCTATATAATGCGATGCTGTTTTACACATTTACACAAAACGAAAGCGTGTTTTTGCGTTCCTGTTGTATTCCTTCAACCAATCGACTATTTTACCAAGTCTTTCCACAAATCAACATTGCATGTTCGATGAACTGTCAAAGAATAAAGCGCAAATTAAAAACAAACTGAGAGTTTCATCAGCAAATATTGAAGCAGCATTGCTCATCAAGCGTCGTAAAACTACCAATAGAAATTGTATTGATTTTCGATACGTGTTGTTTAAATACAGGAAATAGATTTTTTGAAGACACAGTTTTTGGTGAACTGTATATATCCGGTGGTTTCTCAATGTGGAAGTGTGACATCGGTCTCATTTTACAACCATGTGTTATCATTTCCTGCAAAGATACCATTGTCCGAGTAGGAAACGTCGCTTATAGAGGCGTTATGGGCCAATGAGAAGAGGTCAAGAACTAATCAGGTCTTCAATGGAAAATAAAGCTCTGGTTGAAGAAACGTGTTCTTCGGTTACAATGAAAGAAAATTGTAAATTTGGCAAACTGTTCTTCAAACGTTTCTTCCCAAACTGACAGGAAACAAGCATATAATTCATGTGAAGCGAAATCACGAATGGATGTGAGATTTGTATGGTAAACTTATCTGAACCTAGTCGCGTGTCGTAAATGGCGAAGCTCGCAGTCTTCATGAGATTTTTATTGTTTACGTGAAGTATATACCTGGAAATATTAACATATTCTACCACTAGCGAATCTGTGGTAGTTGATATTAAATTTTTGTCCATTGCCTAACTCTGGTACAAGAAACTGTCATGGTCTTTTAAAAAAGAATATAAAATGTCAGATAAATACAGATTTAAGATAACCTACATCAGAAGCGAAGTTTTGTTATCACGATAAACCATTGAACTCTCGACAGGAAATAAGTTAAAAATCGACAGCGTATGTTGAATAAATCTGTCAAGAACAAAAGCCAGGGGTTATTCCGGAGTGTCGTGGACGTCATCAGCCAATATTTATACAAGGGATACTGGGAAAGGAAAATTGCATGTCAAACTGCGTGTTATCATAATATGTTAGTTTATGTGGTGTTTTGTTGGAGTGTTGATGCAGTGTTTTTGAAGTCTGTATTTAGTGCCTCTACCTATTAACCTTTTGTTACAAATAATGAGAAAAAAAATCAGATATGCTCATTATCAATGATTGCGAATGGGTAACCGTTTCTCTTGCAGAGGTGTTTTTGCCGGCTGATTACCACCGATGGTAAAAAAAAAAACCCGCAAGGAAAATAATAATCCGTTTCCTAGAGCAAGATCAATCTTTGTTTTTAAGGCCGTAGTTTGACATATCTTAATGTGATCTTAACGAGAACTGAGGAATTCTCGAACTTGACAAAAAAAAAAACAGAAACAAATCTACATTTTATTTTATTCCACAGTAAAGCACCAATATACCTTTAACAAGTCACGTATAATGCAACTTATTTCTATTTAAATAGAAGCCGAGTTACATCGATTCATTGTATAAGTAACGGTTCCAATCTATTATTCTATTTTTTTTTTTTTTTACCATTAACACTCAGTCAGAGTACATCATGCAGTTCTGCTGTAGCTTGCCAGCCATTGTTCGCAGTCGCATAGGTCTATGTGCTTCTGTTTGTCTTGGTGGAGAGGAAGGGGGTGGGGATTTTTTTAAAATGGCGACAACATCTTCATCCCCTTTACGAGGTCGAAGTATGTAGCCAAGTAAATTTTGAATTAGTTGGTGATATAGTCCTGACGACAGGGGACAGCCACGACTAGATGATATTAATACCGTGTTTTCGAACAATGACGTCAGATCCGCCTTTTAAATTAACTAATCAACGACTGTGCTTATTCGATTTCAAGTGCAATACAGATAGCTGTTTTTGAAAGTATTCAATTGAAACAATACGTTTAGGTCGAAAAACAGTTGTCTGTCCCATTAAGAAAGTGATAGGATAACATTTCACTTAGTTTCGCAAACCAAAATGTCCATCACTTAAATCCGATATTCACTTCAAAATTCGCTTATTAATCTGTTCATATGATTGCATTTCACACAAAACATTTGGCCAACGTAACACATTTCAACAAAAGGGGGTTAAACACCATAAATTTTACTCTTTGGCTCTTCGAAAAAAAAATAGGAAAAGTTGATTTGAAGAGATTATGAGAATATATTTTTTCACCAAAAGAAAAAGCTACTCAGCTTGTTAGAATTTGTTATAGTGGTGTCCTACGCATGGCTGTCTAACACACAATGTTGTATTAAACTGCGTTTTTTCTGTTCACGTTAAAAAGTAAATCAACGCGTTTCTGTATTATTTTATTTTGCTTTAATACTATTTTATCATATCAAATTGAATTTAAAAAGTTAAACTCACGTATTATTTTGCGATATAAAGTTTGATTGCCTTTACCGTTGGAAGCAATTTATCTCTAACGAATGCCAACTATTTGTAAAACGGCTTTTGTAAAGCTCCAATGAAAGGTCTGGACCTACTTCAGTTTGAGAATAACATTATACAGAATATAAAAGTTTGTGTGATTTATCCCTAGTGTCGATTCATTCTCCAACGGCTTCTCAAGTTTTTGGGCAAAATCGTAGGTCTCAATGGAGTATGTTCACGCAATTAATCCTGATCAATTAAACATCGAAGTCTTGCTGATAGAAAAAAGGGGCCATGGAAAACTGGATTGCCAGTTCGGCGCAGAACAACAGGCAGGGTGTTAGGTTGATCTGTTATCTCAGGACTTTGGAATACCTGGTATTTCCTCCTGGGTAGCCGGACTCCTAGAAGGCGGGACTTCAGGTACAAGTGACCAGTTACAAATTCCGATGTATTCTGGATATATGTAAATGCATCATGTTTGATCATTTACAGTTAAGTTTGCCATCTGGCAAAGGGCATCAATAAATAAATTTTAAAAATCACATTTACTGGACTGAGCACTGTTCCTACAGGTAGTATGTACATACTGATGAAGTGTATGTCGTTGTCATTTAGTGAAATTGTATTGAACAAGGTATGAATTAGGAATCACTGTTGTTCAGTTATTATCGACATCTAAGGCTGACATTTTTCTTATTGTCCATATATAAACATTTGTTTAAAGTAGAATTAAAGATAACTCCGTCGTATGTGATCTGTATTTAGAAACTGGTTCTAAAGTTACCATTGCACCATTCACATCTGACGATAGAGACGTAGCGGATCTTAGCAATTCCTTACCATGGCCGAATATAACGAGTATTGTATTCGACCTATCTTGTTCGGTTTTAAACGCATTTGGATCTTACAGTGGTGTTATATCTGGGAAAAGAGCGTCCATTAAATGGTAGTTCTGTTGTCGCTGTCGATACGCTGTAGATATTGATACCGGATTAAGTTTGAGCGAGATTATGCGATGCTGTTTTACACATTTACCCGAAACGAAAGCTTGAGTTTGTGTTCCTGTTAAATTCCTGCAACCAAGCCACTCTTTTACCAAGTCTGTCCATAAATCAACATTGTATGTTCGATAAACTGTTGATGAATAAAGCGCAGATTTCAAATTGAACTGAGTTTGTCATCAGTAAATATTTGAAGCAGCCTTGCTCATCAAACGTGGTAACACAACCAATTGAAATTCTAATGATTTTCGATACATGTTGATCGAACACAGAAAATAAATTTTAAATAACACAGTTTTGGTGAACTGTATATATCCGGTCTTAAATAACCCTTTCTAAAAATGGAAGTGTGAGATTGGTCTCTTTTTTACAATCATGCCTTTTCATTTCCTGCAAAGATCTCATTGTCCGAGTAGGAAACATCGCATACAGAGTGGTTGAGGGCCATTGAGAAGAGGTCAGGTTCTAACTAATCAGGCTTTAAATAGAACATAAAGCTTCATGGGGCTTTGGTTGAAGAATCGTGTGCTTCGATTACAACGAAAGAAAATGGTAAATTTGGCAAAGTGTTCTTTGAGCGTTTCTTTCCAAACTGACTGGAAACAAATATGTAATTCGTGTGAAGCAAAATCACAAAGGAATGTGATATTTGTATGGTAAACTTATCTGAACCTATTTGCGTGTCAGTAAATGGCAAAGCTCGCAGCCTTCGAGACATTTTTCTTGTTTACGTGAAGTATATACCTGGAAACATCAACATATGTTTTAAGTCTATGTAGCCTGGCGTCTTTTGGACCAAACTGAACTTCTGTATACACTGACGCATCCTCTGCATAAGTTTATTATTGTTAAATAGTGCAAATAGGTCGCCGATGGACACATTGCTCCTTTAGGGATGTACGACTTGTTTTCAATTCAATTTGCATTTTTTCTATTAAGAAAATGTCATCTTTGCCAAAAACAATATCTCAGACAAGAAAATAGTCAATTCGAATTTGAGTTGATTAGAAGCTGTTGAGGTAGATGTTGCCACATGTTCTACAACTAGTGAATCTGTGGTAGTATATATTAATTTTTTGTCCATTGCTTAAATTCGCTGCAAGAAACTGTCATGGTCTTTTAAAACAGAATATAAAATGTCAGATAAATATAGATTTTAGATAACCTACATCAGAAGCGAAATTTGGTTATCAAGATAAAAAATTTAACTCTCGACAGCAGTAAAAAAATCGACAGTTTATGCACAATGAATTGGTCAAGAAGAAAAGCCAGGGGTTATTCCGGAGTGTTGTGGACGTCATCAGCCAATATTTAAAGTAGGCATACTGATCCATGGGATGTACTGGAAAAGCGAAATAGTGATTCAACTGTCACTGATTTTCGATACGTGGTGTGTAAATAAGAAAAAGATGTTTTACAAAAGAACAGCTTTGCTGAACTGTGGCAATGATCGACAAGAACGTTTGCTCAAGATTCTTTGTTCCAAGTCGCCAGGTTTACAGCTGTTCTTATTTCTCCGTTTCTAAAATTGACGGGTTGTACCGAATCAAGTGGCATTTAGAAGTCGGGAGTACATAAAATATGAAAAGACTTTAGTATGGATAACAAATTAAGAAGTCCTTATCCGTACTAAATAATTAAGAAATTGTTAATCATACTTATGTATTTCCATATTTTAATAAGTTATTTAATTCTAGACTTGTACGCCTTACAGAACTGGGCCCAGGTTTGCAAAATGTTGTCAGATCAAACAACTATCGTACGATACTTGTAAAGATCTCCAGATGATGGCAGAATGAATGCTGAAATATTGAGTCAAGATGAATTTGTTGTTTTTCAGAATTACTCTACTTGTGTACCTTCAGGATAAGGAACATTACTTTTAACAAAAAATATAATAAACCCATCTTAAAATGAAATGGGAGGTTGTAACTGGAGGTGACGCTTGTATGACTTCAAAAGTGACATGAGTCTTGGAAGCTTTGTATTTTTCCACCAAAGCAATTGGTTTGTATTGCAGGAGTAATTCAGAGCTAGTGTCCTGCATACTAGAAAATAATTAAGGGATAAGTTGTTTGTAAGGTGCAGGCGTAGAGCGAGCAGAATTATATGGACAGGGTTCAATTATAGTAATGCTTCTTTAAAATATCTTTCCTGCAACAGATAAAAGGGTTTTGATTTTTACCAAAAAAAAGCAATAGATCCTAACGGGGATATTATGTAATAAAGGATGTCGAGTCAACAAGGTAGTCTTAAATAAATTATGGTTTGCAATTTACCAATCACAGCATTTCCAACCGTAATTTTTCAATTGACTACTGTCTAAAGCTCGGGATAAAAACCACCAGCCATGCTGCTCAATGATCTTTCTCAACCATTATTTGATCTTAAACATAAACGACTTCAATTATAATTTTCTCCTATTCTATATGTCACATTCTCTCTAGCTCAATATAAAAACATATCCTTTGATAAATAGAAAACCGATCCAAAAAATCCAAACACATCTTTTCTGTCTGGGATTGGCTGATTTAACTTTCGTCTATGCCCATAACCTTATTTTAAAATATTTGGTATGAGTTAGGCCCATATTTCATTGTGTATCATTTGTGCTGCGCTGTGGCTCAGTCAGTTTATCATTGGGCCTCTCCAATGTACCGGTGGCGGGTTTGAGGCCGGCTTTTGGTATGGTATGAAAAGGAAGTTTTTCCTGCTGTCGTTGAATCGGCTTATTCTATTTGTCGGTGGATTTAGGGGGAACCCCGTATGGGACTTCATTATGCGGCCCTACCCGACTCAAATAACACGATTGATAGTTTAATGTGCCAGGGTTAATACACCCTTGTATAAACCTCGACTGGCGAACATGGAACAGCGGAGATTGCAGGATATTCTTTTTATTATTGATATCATATATAGCTCAGATATGCGCGTTACCAGTCATTGAAAATGGATAAACTTTTCAACTGCGGAGGGTTTGTTTTTGTGGCTGATCACTACAGTTGTAAACAAAAACCTGAGAGGCAATAAATAATTCGTTTTCTAATGTTAGATCAATCTTTGTTTTTAAGGCTGTAGTTTGACATATCTTTATGTGATCTTGAGGAGAACTGAGAAATTCTCAAACGTAACAAAACAACATAAAAAGTCTACATTTTATTTTATTCCACTGGAAAGAATCAATATACATTTAAAACGTCGAATAAAGTGACGCTTGTTTTATGTTCACATAGAAACCGAATTACATCAATTTATTGTACACTGAACGGCTTCGATCCAATAATATTTTCTGTATGTGACATATACTCCAGCTCAATATAAAACATAGGCTTTGGGAAATAGAAAAGTGAACCAACAAAGTCCTAACACGTTTCTTTTGTCTGGGATTGGCTGATCTAACTTGCATCTATGTCTATAACTTTATTTACGAATCTCTTGAATGATATATATATCGTTATGTAGCGTTTGCGCTGCTCTGTGGCACAGTCGATTTATCATAGGACCTCTTCAATGTACCCATCAAGGGGTTGAGGTCGGCTCTTGGTATGATATGAAAAGGAAGTTTCTCCTGCTGTCGTTGAATCGGCTTATTCTATTTGTCGGTGGATTTAGGGGAAACCCCGTATGGGACTTCATTATTTGGCCCTAGTCGATTCCGATAACACGATAGAGATTTATAATGTGCCAAGGTTAATACACCCTTGTATAAACCTCGACTGGCAAAGATGGAACAGCGGAGATTGCGGCATGTGTTTAATTATTGTTTTTATCATTTATAGCTCAGATATGCACGTTATAAGTCATTGAAAATGAATAACTTTTTTAATTACGGAGGTGTTTTTTTTTTCTGGCTCATTACCACAGTTGTTAAAAAAACCTGCGAGGAAATAAATTATCCGTTTCCTACCGTTAGATAAATCTTTGCTTTTAATACTGTAGTTTGACATGTCTTAATGCGATCTTAACGACAACTGAGAAATTCTCAAAAGCAAGAAAACAACAGAAAAAGTCTGCATTTTTTAAATTCCTCTGTAAAGAATCAATATACAGTTAAAACGTCGAATAGAGTTCAGCTTCTTTTATATTCACATAGAAACCGAAAAACATTGATTCATTGTACATCGAACGGCTTCGATCTAATTCTTAAATATATAGCCTTTTACAGAGTACCTCATTTCTGCTGCTGGGCTTATTATAGTTTTTTTTTGGTTTTTTTTTGTTTTGTTTTTTTTTTGGGGGAGGGGAGGGAGGGCGGGCAGGACGGAGGAGTAATTAGTTTTAACCTTAATAAGATTGAGATGGTGAGAATCAACAAAACTGACGTCAGTCAATGAATTGAGTAGATTTTGTTGTTCAAAATAGCTCCTTTTAGTGACCCATTTGGAGTTGTATACTTTAATCAGATGTTTCTGGACATTCATTTCCTTTAAACATAGACGAAATCTCCAACGTCCAACGTATTTTTTTAATTTGTAAAGCCTTTGTTACAGTAATATTTTATGTTTACGTAAACAAAACTTAACGCGTTTTTCTTTGATCAGCTTGATTCGAGTTGTAACATTCAGACTTACAATCGTTTTCAAAGAAAGCATTACAGGAATAACTCTTCGCTGCCGGCACTCGACTTATACAATATATCCAAACAATTGTTTGCTCAAGTCCCCATTAAAGGTTTTCACTAAATTAAATAGATACTCAAATCAATTCATTTTAACGTCAAATCAAATAACACCAATCATCACAACTTCTTTTGACAGTTGAGGATGGTTCATAGACTTGATCAAACGGAAGCTTTATTCACCTCTGACATGTGTTAAAATGAATTACAAGTGGTCCGGCCTAAACTTAGTATTTTTACGGTATTGGATATGTTCAAAGACAACCATCTGTGTTGTACTTAAAATCGATTTAGCATATCCGTTAATTAGTTAATTTAAAAAGCCACACTTGGATCCCTTGGATCACCGAGCCTGTATAAACTCCATATTGTTTTAGATGCATTCGAATGCATCAATAAGCAAACGGACACACTGGTCACCAACCGTTTTTTTTTTTTTTTTTTTTTAAACAATGACGTCAGTCCCACCTG